>BPLQ01002845.1:0-15304 GCA_021605075.1 Caerostris darwini | reverse complement strand
TTGAGAGAAATGTCCACATGAAATTCTATTGATATATATTTTATTTCCTTTGGTTAATTTTATCTCGTGTTTTACTGATTTCCTGGCCGAAATCTCTCCGCATCTTTTATTTGATCTTTACTACATTTTTTTTTAAAAATTCTTTTTCATATGCCCTGACAGTTTTGCCTTTATTTTGATCTTTATGTTTATTAAATGATTTTCAGTTTGTGTGTGGGTGTACATTTATAGAATATATGATTTTTTTAATTTGATACATTTCCTTTTTCTGACGATGTTTTATGATTTAATTTGAATTTACTTTAATAGCATAGTTGAATTAGTCATCTACATTTTAATTAACACTAATTAGTTAGGGATCATTGTTTAAAGTTTCGTCATTTAAGAGTTTCGTTATTTTGAGAGAAATGTCCACATGAAATTCTATTGATATATATTTTATTTCCTTTGGTTAATTTTATCTCGTGTTTTACTGATTTCCTGGCCGAAATCTCTCCGCATCTTTTTATTTGATCTTTACTACATTTTTTAAAAATTCTTTTTCATATGCCCTGACAGTTTTGCCTTTATTTTGATCTTTATGTTTATTAAATGATTTTCAGTTTGTGTGTGGGTGTACATTTATAGAATATATAATTTTTTTTTTTAATTTGATACTTTTCCTTTTTCTGACGATGTTTTATGATTTAATTTGAATTTACTTTAATAGCATAGTTGAATTAGTCATCTACATTTTAATTAACACTAATTAGTTAGGGATCATTGTTTAAAGTTTCGTCATTTAAGAGTTTCGTTATTTTGAGAGAAATGTCCACATGAAATTCTATTGATATATATTTTATTTCCTTTGGTTAATTTTATCTCGTGTTTTACTGATTTCCTGGCCGAAATCTCTCCGCATCTTTTTTATTTGATCTTTACTACATTTTTTTAAAAATTCTTTTTCATATGCCCTGACAGTTTTGCCTTTATTTTGATCTTTATGTTTATTAAATGATTTTCAGTTTGTGTGTGGGTGTACATTTATAGAATATATGATTTTTTTTTAATTTGATACATTTCCTTTTTCTGACGATGTTTTATGATTTAATTTGAATTTACTTTAATAGCATAGTTGAATTAGTCATCTACATTTTAATTAACACTAATTAGTTAGGGATCATTGTTTAAAGTTTCGTCATTTAAGAGTTTCGTTATTTTGAGAGAAATGTCCACATGAAATTCTATTGATATATATTTTATTTCCTTTGGTTAATTTTATCTCGTGTTTTACTGATTTCCTGGCCGAAATCTCTCCGCATCTTTTTATTTGATCTTTACTACATTTTTTAAAAATTCTTTTCATATGCCCTGACAATTTTGCCTTTATTTTGATCTTTATGTTTATTAAATGATTTTCAGTTTGTGTGTGGGTGTACATTTATAGAATATATGATTTTTTTTTTAATTTGATACATTTCCTTTTTCTGACGATGTTTTATGATTTAATTTGAATTTACTTTAATAGCATAGTTGAATTAGTCATCTACATTTTAATTAACACTAATTAGTTAGGGATCATTGTTTAAAGTTTCGTCATTTAAGAGTTTCGTTATTTTGAGAGAAATGTCCACATGAAATTCTATTGATATATATTTTATTTCCTTTGGTTAATTTTATCTCGTGTTTTACTGATTTCCTGGCCGAAATCTCTCCGCATCTTTTTTATTTGATCTTTACTACATTTTTTAAAAATTCTTTTTCATATGCCCTGACAGTTTTGCCTTTATTTTGATCTTTATGTTTATTAAATGATTTTCAGTTTGTGTGTGGGTGTACATTTATAGAATATATGATTTTTTTTTAATTTGATACATTTCCTTTTTCTGACGATGTTTTATGATTTAATTTGAATTTACTTTAATAGCATAGTTGAATTAGTCATCTACATTTTAATTAACACTAATTAGTTAGGGATCATTGTTTAAAGTTTCGTCATTTAAGAGTTTCGTTATTTTGAGAGAAATGTCCACATGAAATTCTATTGATATATATTTTATTTCCTTTGGTTAATTTTATCTCGTGTTTTACTGATTTCCTGGCCGAAATCTCTCCGCATCTTTTTATTTGATCTTTACTACATTTTTTTAAAAATTCTTTTTCATATGCCCTGACAGTTTTGCCTTTATTTTGATCTTTATGTTTATTAAATGATTTTCAGTTTGTGTGTGGGTGTACATTTATAGAATATATGATTTTTTTTTAATTTGATACATTTCCTTTTTCTGACGATGTTTTATGATTTAATTTGAATTTACTTTAATAGCATAGTTGAATTAGTCATCTACATTTTAATTAACACTAATTAGTTAGGGATCATTGTTTAAAGTTTCGTCATTTAAGAGTTTCGTTATTTTGAGAGAAATGTCCACATGAAATTCTATTGATATATATTTTATTTCCTTTGGTTAATTTTATCTCGTGTTTTACTGATTTCCTGGCCGAAATCTCTCCGCATCTTTTTATTTGATCTTTACTACATTTTTTTAAAAATTCTTTTTCATATGCCCTGACAGTTTTGCCTTTATTTTGATCTTTATGTTTATTAAATGATTTTCAGTTTGTGTGTGTGTGTATATTTATAGAATATATGATTTTTTTTTAATTTGATACTTTTCCTTTTTCTGACGTTTTATGATTTAATTTGAATTTACTTTAATAGCAAAGTTGAATTAGTCATCTATATTTTAATTAACACTAATTAGTTAGGGATCATTGTTTAAAGTTTCGTGATTTAAGAGTTTCGTTATTTTGGGAGTAATGTTCACATGAAATTGTATTGAGAAAAATTTTGAATGAAATGAGAGAAATGTTTTGACAAAAATGTTTGTTAGAAATGTTCGTTATTTTAAGAGAAATTTTGAGAAAAATGAAACATTATTCTGAAATTATTATATTAGAATAATTTTACTGGCAACATGTGAAAACAAATTAAGTTTAAAGTAATATTTATCATGATTCATACTTTGTGAAAATAATTAATTTTCTCCCAAAATATAAAAAAAATGTCAATAATTACAGGAAATTTACGTATTTATATGAACATCACGTCTTTTATTTTTGTCATATATTATATTAAAATGTATTTTATTTATTTGAATATTTAGTTTCTAAAACAATTTGAATTATTCACAGGATACCAATTTAAACTAACAAATTTAATAAAAATAAGGTTAAAATTGTAAAGCATTATTTTTATGTTTCTTTTAAACAATTCAATATAAATGTATTTCAATAAATGAGTTACTTTTTTTTATTATTCATAAGGTTTTAACAAATTATAAAAGAAAGCAATGTATTTACAAAATTGAATAAATAAACTTGTTACACCATCGTTGTTGAGAAAATATATGCTTCCAATTCATAGTGAATTGTATAAGGTTCTTCATTTAATTTGAATACATACTTTAATACATCATTTAATAAAAAATTCCTTAATAATACTACTTATTAATTATGAAATGCATATTTTCAACAATTCTGATATTGCATTTATATTTCTGCGAAAAATATTTACTTTCACTTATATATGTGTTCATTTTAACCTTAAATATGTAAGAACTTATCAAGAAAACATGTTAAGTACTTGTAAAGAAAGCACTATTTTTAATAAAACATATTTATTTATTAACGTGTATTTCGACAATTATTCATGTTCTTTTAGCAAAGAAACAAAACTGTTGATTTTACGAGACAGAATTGAATTACGGCTATAGAAACATTAGGAATTCGTAATGATTTTCATTACCGGAAACTCCGCCGTCCTATTCTATAATTTATCTCCAAATAGTTAACCGGTGTAATCAGATACAACAGAGTTCGGAGTAATTCGGCAATTTCAAGCCACACCTCACAAAAGTGATCCTTTCTGATGTAGCAGCAGCAAGACTCATAAATCGCCGGCGACATTAGTGAGTTTTTGCATAACTTTTTTTATCGTCATGCCTCGAAATTTTTTTCTTCCTAGCGCGCATGCTCATAGAAGTAGCTCAATAGTGAAGTATTACAGATAAGCATGCGCAATAGGTACAATGTTTCTTATGAGCATGCGCGCTAGAAAGAAAAATATCGGACGATAAAAAAACGTTATGCAAAAACTCTCATTTTTTCCATCGGAAGCAACCATCGCTCTGGCTGTTAAAAAATTGGATGTGCGACAGCAGATTGACTTGATCACGACAAGAATGGTATAAAATGGACGCTTCATTTTGATGGATTGAAAAAAGCGGAGGCTCTTATGGGATGATGTCTTTATTGCGTCGTACTGTATCAATAGATCAGACGGCCTCGATTTCGTTGTAAGCAAAAGCGAAATGGCAGGGATACTCTGCTGAAATTAAATTCTATCTTTTGGAAATGGGAAGTATAATAATATGTATTTTATACTAACTAGTGGTTGCCAAGATGTGGAACACAAATTCCATTAGAATCGCCATTATTTCTTAAAATAAAGAGTCACAACCTAAAATTAAAAAAAAAAAATAGGAGCATAGAAAAAAATCAAAACAAAAGGGAAAAAAAACTGATTGAACATGCAGTTGTAAACTTCCAAAAACTCTGAGAAAAGATCACACAGGAAATACGAATGTATATATATATATATATATATATATACATATATATATATATATATATATATATATACTAAAAAGATCAAATGTATTTCACACTGCTCTTTACACCATTATAATATTCCAAATCAAGACTTTTATTTACATATATATATATATATATATATATATATATACATTATATATATTATATACGGTACGTCCTGCGAAAAAAAAGCATTGTGAAAAATTACATATCACGAATATATTCTCCATATTTGCGTAATAATTTTAATGGATATTGTTTGAACGGTATACAAGATGAAATGATGCAGCACCCTCTGGTGGCAAGTCACAATAAAGTAGATAGCGCGAACCAATTTTACAAACTCGAATATATATTATTATTTTTCATAGCGATCGGTTGAGTATGTATCGGTCATGTATCAAAGTCTATTAAACAAAATATTTATGAAAAAGTTTCCATTTGAAATTCGTAACTTAATTTTTTTTGAATATTTAATTGAAATTATATTACTACATACATAGTTCACATCTTAATTTTATGTTAATTAAGTCTTTAAATCTTAATAAGACACAATAGGTTTTTTCTTTGGCACATTTTTTTTTTTGATACTGGATCCGGAGTATTTTGATACTCTAATATTCTGTCTCTCTCTCTGTATATATATATATATATATATACATATATACACTCACGACCTAAAACATTATGACCACCTATCAATGACGAGTTGGCCCACCTTTGGCGCGCAACACAGCTTCAACCCGCCTTGGCATGGATGCCACAAGTCCTTGGTAGATGGCCGGAGACAGATTGTACCAAATGCTTAAGCAACGGTCACGCAAATCCGAGATGATTTGATACTCTAATATTCTCTCTGTCTCTCTCTCTTTCTCTCTCTCTCTCTCTCTCTATATATATATATATAAATATATATATATACACACACACTCTTGTCCATAAATGAAGGATAATGAAGTTCAGACAAAGAAAGAGACAAAAACAAAACAAATAACAAATTTGACTTATTTGTAAAATCTATTTATTAAACATAAGGTAAAGAGCAAAAAAGATGCTATATGTTTGACATAATTAATAAAAATTGCGATTTTTACTCCCTGGAGCAAATTTCAAGAAAGAACCTATTTACAAAAAACAGTATAACTTGGTTAGTATGATGGTTAATACGGAGTATGTCTCCCGGACGATGCAATACAGTCCTTACAACGCCTAGGCATGCTGAGTATCAAATTATCAATCTGATCTTGGGGAATATTACACCACTCATCAAGCAATGCCCTCCGAAGTTCCGGTTGACAGGTGGGAGGGGGCTGACGGGCTGCAATTCGTCGGCCAAGCATATCCCACACATGCTTTATTGGATTCAAATCCGGTGAGTATGCTGGCCAATCCATACGGGTGATATCCTGCAATTGAAGGCATTCGTCTACAATGTTTGCATGGTGAGGACGGGCGTTGTCATCCATAAACAGAAATGCAGCACCCTTGGCGCCCCGGAACAAACGTACATGTTGTTCCAGAATGACATCCCGATAGATGTGGCCTGTCATCGTTACACTCTGAACATGCAGGTCAGTTCTGGAACCAAGAATAATTCCTCCCCAAACGTGCCATCCTCCACCACCGTAACGGTGTCGTTCAATGGTGTTCTCTAGGTGGTAACTGCTACCTGGCGCTCGCCATATGAAAGTCCAGCGAGAATCAGACTGCAAACTAAACCTGGACTCGTTGGAAAACATCACACAAGACCACTGTTGCGGTGTCCACAATGCATGCTCTCTACTTCAGGTTAATCGCAGGCAACAGTGAGTTGCGGTAAGTGGAACACATCTGATAGGCCTACGAGCATATAGACCAACGTGCCCTAAGCGTCTGTACACGGTCTGCCTTGAAACTGTCATACCGGTGGTTGAACAGAGGCAGTAACTGTTTTTTTTTTTTGGTCTGTTTTTTTTTTGGCAGTAACTGCTAAATACCGGTCCTCATTCGGCGTTGTAACTCGGGGGTGTAACATCTGTACCTGTGCTGTAACATCTACTCACATTACCATCATCTTGGAATCGTTGCCAAAGCCTGGAGATGACACTCTGGGCGATTCCAAGTTCCTGCGATACTTCCAGCTAGGTGCGTCCACTATTCCAGTAGTCCGATAATTCTACCAAGTAAAAAATCTTCCAAATGCATCCTTTGTGCCATAACTATGCGGTTATTGCACTGAAAGGCTTTTAAAGCGCTTGTGAACAATTGTACTTCTTTGCCACCATTCCTTTTATACCCCTCTCTTCCACTCTAGTCATTGTGACGTACTATCCGCGCCATCTGGTGTTTTCCTGTAATTTGCATATTCTTCTTCAAGATGTGTGTGATAATTCTGCAGGTGAAATTTTTAGTTTAGAGTTCAATTTCTGTGTGATTCTGGATTATCCTTAATTTATGGACATGAGTGTATATATATATATATGCATTCACGAGCCAAAACATTATGACCACCTATCAATAACTAGTTGGCCCACCTTTGGCGCGCAACACAGCTTCAACCCGCCTTGGCATGGATGCCACAAGTCTTTGGTAGATGGTCGGAGACAGATTGTACCAGATGCTTAAGCATCGGTTACGCAAATCCGAGATATTGCGAATTGGTGGTCTTTGAACTCTGAGCTGATTTCCCTGGACATCCCAAATGTGTTCTATCGGATTGTGATCCGGTTAATTAGGCGGCCAGGATATTAATTGGAATTCAGCATCATGTTCCTGCAACCACTCCAACACAATTTTAGCCTTGTGACAAGGGGCGTTGTCCTGTTGGAACATTCCATTTCCAGCTGGAAAAACAGAGGCCACTTAAGGGTGCAACTGGTCCGCAATGTTGTTCAGATACCCTGTAGCATTCATGGTCTGCTCTACCACCCCCACGGGTCTCAGAGACGCCCAATAGAACGCCACCTAAAGCATAATACCGCCACCACCGGCCTGTGTATGACCTACTGTACATTGAGAGAGCAACTGTTCGCCTGGAAGACGGCGTATCGTGACACCGCCATCGGCGTGATGAATGATAAACCGTGATTCATCTGACCAGGCAACTCTCTCCCCCTGATCCATGGACCAGTCACGATGTTCCCGAGCCCTGCGAGGGCGCAGTTGGCGGTGACGCTTGGTCAGCAAAGGCACACAAGTGGGATGTTTGCTGCGTAGCCCCATATCCAACCGTGTCCGCTGAACAGTGTGCTCCGATACTATTCTACTTGGCCCTGCATTGTATTGGGCTGTCAGCTGAGCCACTGTCTAATATTACCTTAAACTTATCTATTTTTTTATCTTTCTTTTTTCGAAAAAAAATAATTATTTCCGTGGAAGTTTTTAAAAAATTAAAGCTCAAATACTTATATTTAGAACCATTTAATGAATTGAATTTAAATTATCTGAAAAACAATTATTTTAGGTAAATCACTGAAAACCTCATTAAAACAGTTCCAACATTTTTGTGTCTATTAATGATTTTTGTAATTTCAGATGCAGTCCTTAATGGGAAGCCTGTTTTAAAATATGATTCTGCTCTATAAGATATGTGAAGCATTTGCGAAAAACTGTTGTTTAAAATGTGATAGAATATAAATTGCTTGAGAACTATTTTCGGATTCTTCTTCATTAGTAACGAATTGGAACTTAAAATAATTTAAATCGTACGCATAGCGCAAAATATTTAATACAAAATCGTAGTTCATAAATGATCATAATTTTTTTTTATTTCTTAGAAAATACTGAGTATGTTGTTAAAAGGAGTATCATTAAATATTAAATTTTAGGAATATTCAGATATTTTCAGCGACAATAAATTTTTATGGAAATTCTGAAAATAAATATATTTATTATTGTAAAATCAGATATCTCATAATGAACGTTTTTACGGAAATTTCTCAACACGTTTTCTGACTATTGATGCAAGATTCTCTTCATTGAAAAGAAATCACTCTGTCTTTTCGATCTGTTAGCATGCATCTGAAAGCATTGCAATGCTTTCACTTGCAAATTTTGACACATTATCTACTGCGCGATACTTGTGCTCATTATTACTGGGGCGTGAATAGCCAAACGGGTAGTGTGTATCTGTTATTACATATTAGTTTTTAATTTTTTAAATTTTTTATCATTAACATACCTTTAATATAGCTAAATAATAATCAATAGCAATTGAATTAGGAAGGCTTAATGCTAATTAATCATTAACATATTAATAATTATTCCTATTTCATCCCAGATTTAAAATATCATTCACTCAAGTTCTTAAAAATGCCGATTATTGAGAAAAATATTACAGCACTTATGCTTTAAAGCATGTAAGTATAGTATTTTAAAATTTTAAGAATACCAAATTTTTTAATATATTTTTAAAAAAGTAATTATTTTTATTTCTATTTTTAATTTATTTTTTAGATTTTCTGTATTTTTTAATATTTTTATCTCATCTAAGAAAGGTTTACCAAAGAAAAAAATCTATAAATAAGGAATAAAAAAAGTAAATATAATTTTAATCTTACAATTCAACAAATTTACGAAGAATCTATTTATGTAACTAATTTTTTTCCTAATGAGAATTAAATCGGCAACAAAGTCTGAATAAAAAAAAATACTTATTACTTTTTACCCCTTTGCTAGGCAAGGAAAAATCCCTCTCCAGGTAAATCCTTACTAAATGCTAATTCAATAAGACAAGGCAGAAGAAACTGTCAGAATTCGGATGGGAAGTTTAATATAAGTTTCAAAACTCGACAAGGAGTGTCGGCAAGTTGTAATTTTGTAGCAATTGTTGCAATTGACAGTCCAATTTCTCAAGGGTTTTCATTTAGGGTTTTTCAAAGTGCCTTACTCTCTGAGGAGTCCGCAGAGTAGTATCTTGGCTTCTTTTCTTTTTCAGTTCCTTCTATTACCTCACACTCTCCCTATATATAACTTGTTCACATTTTCAATCATTCATAAAATACTTTTTTATTCGACCACTCGAGTTCAAATACATAAAAAAAAAACAAAAAAAAACACGCACAATCTACCGAACGGTATAGGGGATTATTGCTTTTTTCAATTCCTTCTATTAGCTCACATTTGTTCCAATTTTCAATCGTTAATAAAACATTTTTTATTCATGCACTCAAGTTCAGATGCCTTTTTTTTAACTTGTAGTGGATGACACTGGATGTTAATACAGTTTCTTTTAAATATTAATTCAGTAATTAAATTAAACTAATTAATTTTAGTTTTTTTTAGATTTAAGTTGCATATATCTACCAATAGATGGCACCAGATAAACACTTTTTTTATATTGCTTGTTTTTTTTTTTTAGAAACCAGATTAGTAATAATTTTAAGGATAGTAAACAAAATATTCAATCATTTCATTATTTTTTTATCTAACGTTTCTTAAATTTTTAATTGATTGCTAACATTCTCCAAGTATCAAAATGTGGAATATATATTTAAACACCTAAATATATATACATATATTATTGCAAATTTTTTATTTACGAATAATTTTAACCAATTGATTCATAAAAAAATTTGTTAGCATCAAGATTTTTTGTTTTTGTTTAACCCTGATATTAGCGCACTGGACGTGAGACTCAATTATTGCCGCTATAAGTTTTAATTATGGGCTTTAATATTTATAGATATATACTTAGCAAGATAGAGCTTTATACACACACACACACACACACACACACACATACACACATATATATATATATATCAATCAAGAAATCTCTAGACAAGGCAAACTCTAATTTCTCAAGAACTAAATTTAGATAATCATGTAAAAGTAAATCGCCTTGAACATGATTTAATGAACTATTTTGCATTACATTGAATATTAGAAATGTCCTTCTACCCTAATGGGGCCTGAGTGGCCAAGTGGCTGGCGCTCGGTACCACAGGTTTCGCTTTCGTGTACCAGCGGTGCCATGGATGTTTGTAGTGGTTCGGAATCCACTTTAAACTGTATATCCCAGTCTAACATGACTGTAGAGCGTTGGGCGTAGGGCTGACAACCCTATCCCGTAAAAAAAGAAGACACTTCATGTTTCGAAATCGGCCAGCAAGCAGACGGCCTTGTCCCACCATGGGGCTGTTGCGTTAATCATGATGATTATGATAATGTTCTAATAAATGTGTAGATTATTAATTGATTATTTGCAGAATTTAGTAAGATTTTTTTCACTATGCAATACCTCATTCACTGTATAGATATTATTAAGAATGTTGCATTATATATATATATATATATATATATATATATATATATATATATATATATATATATATATATATATATATATATATATATATATATATATATATTATATATATAATATAGACATGCCCTATAGGATAGAAGGAAATTTCTAATATTCAATGTATTGTATAATAATTCATTAAATCATGTTTAAAATGACTTATTTTACATGATTATCTAACTTTAGTTCTTGAAGAAAAATAATTTTAGGTACTATTATCAAAGCATCATATTTAATATAACATATTTTTCAAATAAAATATGATGGAATTATTTGTGATTATTGTTTTAAAAAACACTATTAAAATGCAAATATTTTCACCCTTACATAAAAAGGACAGTATCTTCTTTTATACATCTTATCGCGTTTCCAAAAATAAATAAGTAATGAAAATAATAATATGGAGTCTCGGAAAATAATGTTGTTTCTCAACTCAAATATATCACTCATAAAATCAAATTTCATTTATTCACATATTTCTAATAAAATCAAGTTACATAAGATTAGAAAACTTCAAAAAATATTTAAAATTATTTTATTATACTTTTTCTCCTCTTTATTACACAAAAATGAAACTTCACTTGAAAGTTTAATAAATAAGATTGCAAAACTTAATTCTTCTAGTAAGTTATATTTCCATTTTAATCAGTTAATAGAAGGTGCTTTTTTTGTTTTGGTTTAAACTGCTTAAAATAAATATTGAAATTACTTATTAAAGATGTTTTTGACAGATTTATATTTATATATTTATTACGTAGTTGAAAAGGAACTAATAAAAACAAGACTCTT
Organism: Caerostris darwini; assembly: GCA_021605075.1. Classification (NCBI taxonomy): domain Eukaryota; kingdom Metazoa; phylum Arthropoda; class Arachnida; order Araneae; family Araneidae; genus Caerostris; species Caerostris darwini. Next base: position 3,594 of record BPLQ01002845.1, on the reverse strand, counting down.
TTAGCCAATAAGCTATGAAAATTGAAAATTTAATATTAAATATTCAAACATTCAAATGCATATATTTACTTTTTAGATTTTTAAAATTTGAGTTTTATAGCATTTAATAAATATTAAACGGCACCAACAATCCATTACGTTTTTCCGTGATAAATATTTTTCTTGAATTTCTCTACAGGTAGATTCTGTTTTTGTAAATTATGGGAAAGCTTCACTAGGTGAATAGAATTAATTGTATGATTCCATTATAGAATTCTAGAAGTATGTTTTCCGTGAAAATTCTCAACTACTCGAATGCAATACTTTTTTTAACTTTTAGTGTTTAGTAGTTGATTTATTGATATCGTACTTAAATGGTATTTTTTTCAGATATCATTAATTTTTGTTTAGTGGTATTTTTGCATTGTTTATCTTCCTATGCTTTGGCATTACTTAAAAAAAAATATACAGTAAGGTACTATTTCCTCGCTGTTGCATCTCGAGCAACGCTTTGTCGCCTAAATGATCTACAATTTTGGCAATAGGTCCCCTGCTGAATAGTGTGTTGCATTGTAATGCGGGTGGTCTGTCCCACTCCAAGAGGACTGAGCTTTGCAAAACCCATACATTGTCTTCTTTATTATGGATGTCTTCTCCAAGCTAAACAAAACAACATTAGATTTCACTCGTTTCCGGGATACTGCTTGTACTTGCTCCCGAAAGCTAGACAAGTGGCGAATGGTATACTTACAGAAGGGACCTGATGGCCCAATGTCTAGCGCTCTGGCTCTCGATACTACAGGTTTCTGGTTCGAATCACGGCTGTGCCCTGGATATTTGTAGTGGTCCGGAATCCACTTTAAGCCGTAGGACCCGGTCTCATATGACCGTAGATCGTCACAGAGACCAGTCAGACTTCTCTCACCCACATAATTCCCAAACTTATAGGGGCAACTCAGCTCTGGGCACAGTGATGTGGTGTGGTGTGGTATAATAGTAATAGTAGTAGTGGTAAACTTACAGACGTTAAAGCACATCTTACTTCTGCATTCAGATCATTAAGCAAATGAACGATGGTGAGGACAAGACTGAATTAATGAAACTTAAAATATTGAAGAACGGCCATGTTTTTACGATCTACAGTGTTTATTGCCCGCCTCTAACAACAAACCTCACTTCAGTCTACATCTGTACTCCCTAAATTTAATGGTGATTTTAATTTCCATTCTACCAAACATGCGTACAATGATATAAATCCCTCAGGAACAGAAGTGGAAGATTTACTGAACTAATTTATAACTGCTACGATCCATACACATTTCACATTATAATAGAACTAAATCAATTCCAGATCTTTTACTCGTGTCTGCAGATCTACAAAACGTAGCAACCTTGAGGATACTGGCTCTGTCCACAGACAAATCTTAGATATCTTTCTCTTTAAGAAACAGGTTTACTGAATATAAATACCGAGTTTTCTGGAATTCCATGAAGGCTAACTGGAAACTCTTTACTGATAAGCTGGGAAATTTCTCACGAAGTAAGCCAGTTGACCCCCTGCTCTCACCCTGGTATTATTTGTGTCAAAATTAACAAAAATATCCTATCCTATCCCATCCTCAAGAGGAAGGGCCAAGAAATATAGTTGTTTTTGGAATGAAGACTTTCAGCAGTTAAAAAATAAACGGGACCACTTATGTATGAAAGCTGATCACTGGTAGAATCTCTGACATTCCAAATTGGAGAAAACACGCTGCAAAACTTAAAAAGTCCATTATGGCAGAATCACTGGCAGAATCTCTGACGTCTCAAATTGGAGAAAACATGCTGCAATACTTAAAGGGTTCATTATTTCAGTTAACAGAAGTAGCTTTGACAACTTAATTTCACAAATTAATTTTCAAAGCGATAGCATAAAAGCGTACAAATTCCTATCTCGTCTCAAAATTCAAACACCTCAAACTGCCAAGTGACTTTTTCGTATTAACCAAAAGATTATTTCCTCAGATACCAAGGTTGGTGGCTGTTTTCTGGAGTACTTTACAGAAGCAAACTGGAAAGGCGTCTACAAGAAAATTGTCCAGGGTGCTTAAGCTCCAACTCGAGCACTGCCAGGTCAGATTTGAATATTGTCCAGAGGGTGTAAAAAGTATTTTCTGTTCCTCTTTCTCCATGTATGAACTAAATACGGCCCTAAATGGTTTTAAAAATCGTAAATCTCCTGGGGTCGAGAACATTAATTCCGAATTCTTAAAGTACCTTGGTCAAACTGCTAAAGCCAATCTCCTTAAATTTTCAATATAATTTGGACTGGCTGTGTTCAATCTTCAGGGTGTAAGGCAATAATTATTCCCTTTCACAAGAAAGTTAAATACCCTGAAGAAATGGGTAATTAACGAACTCTTAGCCTTAAACCCATGGAGAGGATGGTTTACAACAGGCTGAAGTCGTGCCTAGAGTAAAATTAACTCTGCTTGCTGAAAAGCAGGCATGCTTCTGAAAATTCATCTCAACTGCTCACGACGTGACTCTTTTTAGTCAAACAATAAAAGACGCATTGGACTCCCAACAAGTACACACAGCCATCGCCGTTTATTGTAAATTACGATTTATTGTAAGTACGATTTGAAAAGAAAAATTTCTGTTTGAACTTAAAAATATGGGCACATCCGATCATTTATTGAACTGGATCAAGACTTTTATAAATCAACATCTCTGCAGAATAAGATATGGGAAAGGCCTATCAAAATTTGGTCTTCTTCAGACTGCTCTCCCTCAGGCAGTGGTTTCGACTTGTATTCTTTTCAATGATTACATCAATGATCTCTTCCAGAATTTCAAATGAATTCCCGGTGTCAAATGCCTACTTTATGCCGATGATCTTCTCATTTGGATAGTGACACCCAAGAAGAATCTAGTTCCCTTGACCGAAAAGATACTGAACCAAGCCCCAACCTCCCTAGTAGAGTGGTGTGTAGAGAACAACATGAACGTTAAAGTCTCAAAAACATATTATGAAAGTTTTTCCCTTGGCCACAAAAAAAATCATACCTTTCTTTACTGTGAGGTGAAAGAAGTCAAACAAAATTAATTTTACTTATTTGGGCGTGACATTCGACAATAAACTCTCATGGAAGATACACTCTGAAATTATAATTAATAAAACTTCAAGTTGACTTCCCAACTTAAAGCGAGTGGCGGGCTGCAGATAGGGATACTCTAGGTCAACCCTCAACACCACGTATAAAACATTTGTTCTACCAGTGATTACATACCGCTGCGAACTCCTGATTAGCGCAACAAAACGAGTTACGTGTAGGCCTCTTGAAACCTTTCATAACCACGCCCTTCGCTTAATCACCGGTGCTGTGAAAACGTTCCCTATAGACACTATGCTTCTTTGTACTTATAACTGGTCTTTGGAAAAAAGAGACTTTGGTGCTTTGGGGAAAATTTCTGAGGACTCCTAAATATCTCACCCCCTGAATTTGGAGAGCCTCAGACAACGCTGTCTAAGGACTCAAGCAGGCCTTCTACAGGAAGTTCTGAAAAATGAAAGACTTATAACCTTAATTTCGAGTTTGAAAATTTACTAAACGCAGTCCTTTAGACTGT
>BPLQ01002844.1:0-13868 GCA_021605075.1 Caerostris darwini | reverse complement strand
TAAAAGGAACAGGTCGGTAAAATAAATAGAATTACCCTAAAGGAGGGGGAGACCGGTTCCAGCTGCGAGAGGGGAAAGACGTGTTTAAAACTGCTCCGTGCGACGAGAATTGGGAGGAAAAGCCCTTCACTGTTTCCGCGTTCTTTTCGACCGCACCGTCGATTGAGAAGATTTCTTCAAAGTTTCTCCATTGTGTTTTTTTGTGTTTTATCTATTGCGTGGTGTACCCGCAAGGATTATTTACGTGTGTGTACATCGATTGAGTGATTTCTTGAATTTCTTTGTGTTTTCTTCACTGTGTTTTGACCAGCTCTATCGAAATTGCTAAGACCGTAATGAGTGGCTAAAAACCGCTAAAACTGCCCCGGTGAGTCCTTCCACACTAATATATTATGAATCTACATGCAATTGTGAATATTTGTATATATTTTGTTTTAATGTACTATTTTTTCTCTTTACTTTATGGCGAATCTTAAATTCGCCGTGTAAAGAGCATTCCTTTTGTTTTCCCATTTTTATGTGCTTTATTTTGTTTTATTGATTTAAATTTGTGTTTATATTGATTGTACTTTTGTTTTTAACTCTCAGTTTTTCTTTCCGTTTCATATTTTGTATATTTTTAAACGTTTTTATTGAGTTTTTTTGGGCGTTTTTCTGATTTCTCTTTTTCCGGCCCGTTTTTCTTCTTTACCCTTTGATTTTTGGGATATTCTTTTATTATATTATGAAACTACATGCGTTTTACTTTTATTTGGTACATTGTTTTTGTCTCTATTTTTATTCTTTCTATTTTTTAAGAATTTTTTAGTTTGTCATGTAACCGAGGATTGGGAGGGTGGATTCATTCTACTTTTCCCTTTCCTCATTCATATCTCCCGTAATTTTGTAACTAGGTCTTTTTTTTTATATCATTATAGAGAATCGCTTAGGGATTAATTCCCTATCTTGTTTTTTAATGTGCTCCGATTTGGAGATTTTTTATTAAATTTTGAATATTGATGTTTTTTCTGGCGAAGGGGGAAAAGTGAGGGATTTTCCTTCTACTTTCTCTTCCTACCGCCATATTTATATTAGTTTTTATTATTTCTCTTTGATTTTTGGATATGTTTTTCCTCATCGTTTATCTTTAATTTGATGCATCCATTTCTTTTCTGTGACTTTTAGTTACGAATGTTAGTTTTAAATTTTGGTTTTCCGGCAACCCGCTGCCGCCATTTTCCTTCTAGAAGGTTCTTCCCGCGCTTTGGGTCGATGACTCAAGGTAGGGGAGCCTTTAGGGGACCATCCTTTACCTAACTTTAGTGCTTCGTCACTTTTGGTAAGGGACTAGTCACAAATTGAGGCGCTTGCTTACTTTTTGGACTTAGTCTCTACAAGTGATTTTCTAAAGAGCCCAACAAGGGAAAGCAGATTTCCGCAATGGCGCTAATCAGGACCTATACGGTCAGAGCCACTCCCAGGAACGACCTCCACCCTTAGCGAGATGCCCAAGAAATGACCCATCGCTTGAATCCATAGCAATACCAGTTTTAAAGGACTGGTAATTGCGAGCCGATTGGTACGCCCGGAGACTGATGTGTACCGCCCGTCTGTCAGAAGCGGAGGCCAAAGGGATGTGTTGCCCCCACGAGAGTCGCAACTCTAGCTGGACTCAATCCCCAGGATCCTCTTTTCCCGAGACACGGGTCGCCACGCACGGCAAACACGTGGGTCAGAACACTGGCATTGTTAGTGAAATCATATAGAACAACACAGAACAAATATGGGAAATAAACGTTATGTGTCAAACTACACATACTGAATACAAATACAATGTAAGAAACGACATAAATCAAACTAAGAAATGACAAAAAGCGAATAAAGAAAGAACTCTGAAGATGAAAACAAACAAAAAATATACAACGGTAATGAGACATAATGATACGACAACACAATGTGGTCTGTGATCTGGACAATGAAAAGGGAAAATAAAGGAAGACGAAAGGATGAAGGAAAAGATCACTGGGTAACCCCGGGGTTGTGACACCCGTACACATCTAAAGAAGATGCGCCCCTGAGGGGCCTGGATGAGAGACGATCCAAGCTTCTTGCCTTCTGCCGCCAACTGGACTTGAACATTGAGAACCAGCCCGACACCCTACCATCCTTCTCCTCAAGTAGAGGAAACAGTTGGATAGACCTCCTCATTACTAAGAACCTCAACGCTGAAATCCAAATGGATATCCTAGATGAAGTCACTAATAGTGACCACAACCTGCTTAATTTCTCCTGCTCTTTCCGCAATAGTCCTCCAGCTAACTTCAACAAGATCTTAAGAAATGCCCGGTCCTGGCTCTCTCTTAAAACCAGCCTGCATAAAATTTTATCCAAAAACTTGAACATCTAAATGCAAAAGACCTTAATGCTCTTATTGAGAATCTCCAAAAACAAATAAAAGACGTGGCCAGGGTTTTCAAGGAAATGAAAGGGCAGATGAATTAGCCAAAGAAGCCACTCTCTTTCCATCTATTAACTTCCAATCAAACTACAATATCCTTTTCATTAAAAAATTGATTAAAAAAGAGACCTTGACTGAATGGCAAAATAAATGATCCAACTCACTGAAAGGTAGAGAAGTTTTTACCCTCTTCCGGAAGGGAAAACCACACGGATCCAAGGGGATTTCTTCCTCAACATGCTAATTACAGGGCATGGGGCAATTGCCTCATACCAAGCCAGATTCTTCAACAAGTCTCCAGCCTGTGGATGTGGCAACCCAGTTGAGGACCGCAAGCACATCATTTACGAATGTCCACAGTGGGACAATGTTCGAAGAGTTTATTTCCCTAAGAACTATCTTAGATCCACACTGGAGCTTTTACTCCACAACCAAAAATCAAAAACAGGACTCAGAACTATTATGACCCACAGACTACAAGCCTCCCTTCAAGCTATTGAAGAAAGTGAGTGACTCATAAATGTCTATTTTAATTCCTAATGAACACTAAAAGAACTTTCTCACGCAAGAACAATCACTCACCTTAGCTCTAGCACCATTTCTATCATTAATTCAGAACTTTGTCTTTTATTATTATTATTTTGTATCATCTCTTCTTTGTTTTGTATTCGTGTTTTACTGTATGTTTGTGTACCCTCTTGTATTTGTATTTGTAACATTTGGTTTCAATAAAGAATGGTTTTCAGTCTGATCCCACGATGAGGCAAGTACTGGGTTGCCTGGCCGGCTCCGGTGCTGAGCGTCTGAGCCGGGTCCTTCTGGTATCTGGACCGGGGTTGCTATCGTGACACTGTCCATTGGTGGCGCACGGCTTCGGCCAGGTCGTTTATCATAATTGAATTACCCTAAAGGAGGGAGATTGAGATTTTTCTTCAATACTTCATCATTGTCTCCTATTGTTTTTTGTGCATTTTCTTTTTGCGTGGTGTACCCGCAAGGATTATCTTAGTGTGTGTGCATCGTTTGTGTGTTTTCTTCGATTTCATTGTGTTTTTTCATTGTGATTCTGACCAGCTCTATCGAAATTGCTAATTTTGTAATGAGTGGCTAAATACCGCAAAAGCTGCCCCGGTGAGTCCTTCCACACTATTATATTATGAATCTACATGCAATTGTGAATATTTGTATATATTTTGTTTTAATGTACTATTTTTTTTCTTTATTTTATGGCGAATCTTAAATTCACCGGGTAAAGAGCACTATTTTTGTTTACATTTTATTTTTCCATTTTTATATGCTTTATTTTGTTTTATTGATTTAAATTTGTGTTTTTATTAATTGCCTTTGATCGTACTTTTGTATTATACTCTCATTTTATCTTTCCGTTTCTTATTTTGTATTTTTTAAACGCTTTTATTGTGTTTTTTCATGGGCGTTTTTTGTTTTCTCTTTTCCCGGACCGTATTTCGTACTTACTTTTTGCCTTTTAGTTATTTATGTTTTTATATTATGAAACTACATGCTCTTTTCTTTTATCTAGTACTTTGTTTTTGACTCTTATCTTTATTTTTTCTATTTTTTATGTAATTTTTAGTTTGTCATGTATCTGAGGATTGAGAGGGTAGATTCTTTCTACCTTTCCCTTTCCTCACTCACATCTTCCTTAATTTTGTCGCCAGAATTTTCATTTTTACATGTCCTTATAGAGAATCGCTTAGAGATTAATTCCCTATTTTGTTTTTTAATGTGCTCTAATTTGGAGATTTTTTATTAAATTTTGAATATTGATGTTTTCTTTGGCGAAGGGGGAAAAGTGAGGGATTTTCCTTCCACTTTCTCTTTCTACTGCCATATATTTTTTAGTTTTTATTATTTCTCTCCAATTTTTTGATATGTTATTCCTCATTGTTTCCTCTTTAATTTGATGCATCCATTTCTTTTCTGTGACTTATAGTTACGAATGGATGGCATTTTTAATTTTTGGTTTTTCGGCAACCCGCGGGAGTCCCGCTGCCGCCATTTTCTCTCTGGAACCTTCTAGAAGTTTTTTCCCGCGCTTCGGGTCGATGATTCAAGCTAGGGGAGCTTTTAGGTGACCATCCTTTGCTTAGTATTAGTGCTTCGTCACTCTGACATCACTTTTGATAAGGGACTAGTCACAAATTGAGGAGTTTGCTTACTTTTTGGACTGTCTCTGCAAGTGATTTTCGGGGCCTTTCGAGAAACTTCTCGAGCTTGAGGGGCCGTATATGTCTTGCATTTTAGTATTGGTTTTTTTCCTGGCTAGGGACCATATACTAAGTGCGGATTTTATTTTTTTTTGCATCTTTCTTCATTTTGAACATTGTTCTTTCCATGACAGCCTTAGGGGGAGGTATACCAATTATATTTGGGAATATCCTTCCTTTTTTATTTTGTTTTTTCTCCTTCGTAATATTGATTGTGTCTCCTCCTGTATGAGTACTTGGTTGGGGAGTATTTTTCAGGTGGGGTCATCCTCATGTTTCTTCTGGGGGGTAATTTTCAGGGGGCAGTATTGCCCATTTGCTTTTTGGGGGATAACTTACAGTTTTCTTTTGTATAACTTACAGTTTTTCTTTACAAGTTGGATTCAAGCGCTTGCATTTTACGGTAAAATTGTGGAACAGACAGACAGTAAGGAGATAAAAAAAATCGAGAAATCTGCTCCGTGCTAATGCTCTGGCTATCGTCAAGATAGTCGCGAGCCAGAACACTTATATTGCCCAATTAGAGGGACGTATCCAGGAAATGGAAAAAAATCTCGCCGCAAAAGCCAGTACAGATCAGGCCCTTCTCACTGAAGCAGTAGTTAGGGAAGTGGAGAAGAATCTCCCCGCAAGGTCTACCAATGAGCAGACCCATAGATCTGAGGCAGTCGCCCAACAGCCAAAAGTGAAACCTACGTTCGCCACGATCACCAGAACCTCACCTACAACACCCAACATCAAGAGTGCTAAAACAACAAACAGACCCAAACCCAAACAGCAATTCTTAGCTGTTGTCAAGCCAATTGAGGAGACGGGCACCTCAATGGAAACAAAAGCATTTGTCAAAAAAAATGTGGACATTACATCGACTAAAATTTCAATCAAGCGCGTTTCCAACATCAATCATGGAGGCATACTGATTGAAACAAACAGAGAAAATGAACTGAACAAGTTATTAAATGAGCTTGAGACCAACGATGCCTTAAATGGGAAATTCATGGTGGGTAAACCGGCTAAACGAAACCCACAATTTATATGCTAATAATTATGTCGGAAGACACAAAAGAGAGCACGGTCAAAAGATGTCTAGTCAACCATGGAGCACTCCAGAATGATAATGACATCACGATTGTCCACTCTTATAAAAGCAACCGGGGCAGAAATTGGATTTTTGAAACAACCCCAAATGTTTATAACCTGCTTAAAGACAAGAGAAAGATTAACATTGGGTGGGAGAGGGTCTCTATTAGAGAATACCTCAGACCACAGCAGTGTTATAAGTGTTTCCAATTTGGCCACCATGCCAAAAATTGCAAAGCAGAGTCAGACATCTGCTCCAACTGCGGATGCCCAGGACACAAAGGGAAAGACTGCAACAGCCAACCCACTTGTAACAACTGCAAAACTCTGAATGAGAAATTTAAGACAAACAGGGACACTAACCATAGCTGCGTTAGTAGAACCTGTCCAACCTATAAAAGGGAAGTGAACCACCTCATTAACAGGACCAACTATGGATCTTAGGACACCACTCAATTCCATTTCAGGTCATATTAATCTGGGAAATGCCAAAGCAGCTATGGCACAACTCAATCACTCGATCATCCATAACGGCTTCGACTTCCTCTCGCTCAATGAGCCCTATTGCTATGAGGACTCTATTATCAATATCCCATAAACTACATCATTGCAGCAAACAATCATTCGCCAAAAACAGCCATCATCTATAAAGCCAATATGCCTGGTCAACTCATAGCATGGAAGCAATAGTCAACAAAATTAAACCCAACAAAGCAGTAGGTGTGGACGGACTACCAGGTGAGGTGATAAGGGAAATCTTCATTGCCAACAAGGTCTGGTTCAAGGATCTTTTCAACCTGCTTCTCGGTAGAGGTATTTTCCCCGATACCTGGAAAACGGCTAGAATTGCCCTTATTGAAAAGGAAAACAAAGAGCTTAACCATGCTGCTCACTTCCGCCCAATCTGTATTCTTCCGTGCTGGGGGAAGATCCTCGATAAGGCGATAGCTGAAAGACTAACCTTCCACCTGGAGCAGGGCAATATTCTACATGATTCCCAATATGGATTCAGAAGAAATCGCTCCACAATCACCGCCATCCATAACGTTCTCGAACATCATAAAGCGGCCGAGGAAAATAAGCAGATGACATGTCTTATTTCACTAGACATGTCTAATGCATTTAACTCGGTAGACTGGGATATTCTACTCAAAAAGATTTTTAGTCTAAATATTCCCTCTTATCTGAAGCGTATCATTCATAGCTTTCTGGAAGCAAGACAAGCTCAATTAGATGACCACATCAAGAACTATAATAAGGGAATTCCGCAGGGCTCAAGCTTGGGTCCCATTCTTTGGAACATTTACATCAATGACCTGCTGGAAACTAACTTTGGCCCCCATACCAAAGTTCAGGCCTTTGCAGATGACATTTTAATTATGCTTACTGCACCTGCATCCTGCCACTTCACTATTAGAAGCCAGGATGTCATCAACATCATCCAAAACTGGACCAGACTCAATCTTATGACCGTCAATCAACAAAAGAGCTTCTTTACTATTCTTTCCTCCAGAAAACTCACCCACATTCCATTCATTAAGTTTGATGGACACTGCATCAAATTCACCAAAGAGCTTAAATATCTTGGTCTCACCTTCGATCCTAAACTTAACTGGAATAAGCAACTGACTTATACACTGGACAAGATTAAAAAACTACAACATAAATTTTTCCGTATTTCCAGAGCTACTTGGAGACTCAATCCTCAGGTCAAGAAAGATATATTTAACAAGATCATTGAGAGAATCATTGCATACGGTCATGACATCTGGTTCCAAAACAAGGTGCGTCAGAACATCAGGCTATTACAGCTGCAGAGGTCTGGTCTCCTTAGCATCACCAAATGCTACAAGACAGTTTCCACAGAAGCGCTTCAAGTCCTGGCAGGCATCCCGCCACTGGATATGAAACTCAAGCTATCCAAAGATCTCTTCCTCTTCAAGCACATGGGAAACAATCTGGTCATACTCAACCAAGTACTTCAACCCCTTGCTATGGACACATCGACAAAGTTCATCCCTCCTTGGGAGAAATACTCCATCAAATGGAACTTTTATACTGAGGACTTAACTGGCACACTGATCTTTACAGACGGGTCAAAGATGAATGGCAGAGTAGGAGGAGCCTTTGTGGTATACTCCAATGGTATTGAAACTCACTGTGAAATGTTCAGACTGAGTGACCATGCTACGGTCTACTCAGCAGAACTTATGGCCATCAACTTCGCTATTAACGCCCGTTTGCCATCAGCAAACATCATCTCTGACTCGAGATCAGTGTTGCAAGCATTAGAGAATGTCAATCACGTGGAAAGGGAAATACTGGCCATCAAACAACTACTAGCCAACCATGAAAGTGCAATTCGTCTGTTCTGGATAAAAGCCCACGCTGGCTTCACTGGCAATGAAAGGGCAGACGAATATACGAAAAGTGCAACTACCAAGGAGGACATTGATTTTACCATGGGCTACAGCATCGCTTACATCAAAGGACTTATCAAAAAGGATCTACTAAAACAGTGGCAAGACAGATGGTCTTCTTCCACCAAAGGCAGAGAACTGTTTTCTATCCTTCATGAGGTCAAGACATCCCGAATTCAAGGAGACTTCTTCACCAATCAATTAATGACAGGGCACGGTTGTATCGGAATTTATCAGGAAAGATTCTTTGGTAAAAGCGCTGTGTGTTCCTGTGGACACTTACCGGAGGACAGGAATCATATCATATATGACTGTCCCCAGTGGGACGCCATCAGACAGAGATTCTTTCCCAAGAACTACCTATCCGTGCAACTTGACCTTCTACTGTTTAACAAGATCTCTAGGACTGGCCTGAGGGAATTAATGAACACTAAATTACAAGCCTCACTCCAGTCCAACATTGACTAAATCCTCCATTGCTATGGCAACCAAAACTTTGTGGTTTTTAACATCATACTCTCTTAGCATTTGTACACCACGTGTAAATTGTTTCTCTTTCTATTTTTCTATGTTTTACCCCAATTGTAACTAATTGTTTTACTTTTGTGTATGCGTAATCGTACCTCTTCCCAACACCCTGTGTAACGTGTTTATTTGTTTTTCTTTTATTATTTTTTGTATATTTTTATAACCTGTGTGTCTACCTTTTGTATCTGTGTCAATTCATTGTAACCAAGATTGTGAATTTTATTTTCAATAAATGGGGACTAGGTCATGGTCCCCGGAGTGGGCCTAACATACTGGAAACAAGCCCTCACAGGTGCCAAGGGTCCCAGACGGGTGCTCTGGTGTCTGGGTGGGATTGCTGCAGCGATCGTTCATTGGTAATGCAAGCCTTCGGGCAGGTCAGATTTATACTTTAAACTTACCCTAAAGAAATTTATTCTTTATTCTCTCTTTTTAGACGGGTGACAATAGCCTAGAGTTTATCACCCGTCGACAGCGTTTATTGGATTTAATTATATTGCTATACTATTCTATTATCTTTGGTTGCCTTGCCTCCACGGGGCCCCGGCTGGTAACGCACTTATTTGTGTGGCTAAAAGGCAGAATTCATATTTGTTGGGTGAAACTAACTTTTTTCACTTTAAAATGTTGGAAGTGTCCCTCCCCACTATAGAGGAGGAGACGGAAATGAACAGAGGTGATGACCATACGCAGAAGGCCATGCATTTATGTATGTCCTTAATATCATTTACATATTATGATAGACTTAAAGTCGAAGATAAAACCCAGATGAGGGAAATGATTAATAATTTACTTGACATTATACAACATCAGAATAAAGATATATGCACATTACTTGGTGCCAACGAACAATTAGAAAAAATTATAGATAAGAAATCTATATCATTTGCACAAGTAGCAGCACAAGGACTGGGAGAACAGAAGAAACTGGAGATAAAAGAAACTAAAGTAAAACAGAGAAGTACACAAGCTATAACCATTAAACCAAAGGATGAGACCAAGACGTCAATGTTCACTAAAAAAGAACTACAAAAGAACCTTCCAATTGAGCGTATCAATGTGGGAATCAAAAAGGTCAAAAATATCTCACGTGGAGGAATTTACGTCGAGACAACAAATAAGGAAGATTTGGATACCTTAATTAGGGAATTTACTAAAAATGATAAAATCAATGATCAATTTAACATTAACAAGACCAAACTCAGAAATCCAACAGTGATATGCTATAGCGTATCAAGTGATACATCTAATGAAGATTTTTGGAGATACTCAGCCAGACTCATGCTGAAAAAGACGAAATCAATATGATGAAAGTTAGAACGAGTCATCCTACTCGAACTGGTAAAAACATTATTCTGGAATTAGGCCCTAAATCATTTAAGAAAATTATAAAAGATAAGAAAATAAGAATAGGGTGGGAAATAATCTCTGTTAAAGAGTTTATAAGACCCACCCAATGTTTTAAATGCGGTAGATTTGGGCACATAGCCAAATACTGCAGAAGTGACCATGACATATGCACAAAATGTGGATCCAAAGAACATCAATGGCGATCCTGTAAAAACAATTTGAAATGCTCCAATTGTCAGTTTTATAATGAAAAACTGAAAACAAATTATGATACTGCCCATAGCTGCTTGGATAAGACTTGTAAAATTTATGAAAGAGAGTTAAGAAACTTAGTAAACAAAACCAATTATGAGTACTAGTCACAACTTTATTAATATAAAAGGTGCTCACATCAATTTGGGTAACTCTACTGCAGCTATGACGCAGCTTCATCAGACTATCACAAATCAGGACTTTGATTATTATTCTTTAAACGAGCCTTATTCCTTGAGGGGCAGACTTTTAAATATTCCCATGAATTATAAAGTTATTGCTTCAGATGATTCACCTAAAGCAGCCATTATCATCAAACAATCTACCTGCTCATTATTAATTCATGTGTCGAAAAACTTAGTCATTGCAGAGATATCATTGCATGGTAAAACTTTTATTTTAATTTCTATATATTGTTCACCAAGTGAAGATATAAATCCTCATCTTTATAAGTTACAGACCTTTTTATATTGCTACTCTTCACATGAGATAATTATTTGCGGGGATTTCAATGCCAAGTCCCGGCTTTGGGGCAAAAGGGAATTAGACCCTAGAGGCCAATCCGTCGTGCAGTTCTGCTCTTCAAATGATCTATTCATTCATAATAAGCCATCGTCATTGCCAACTTTCTCCTCTACCAGGGGAGAGAGTTGGATTGATCTTATCATAACATCAAAAATAGACTCTAATTTCTCAGTGGACGTAATAGACGAAATTACAGGAAGTGACCATAATATGATAATAGTTGACTGGTCATTTGTGGAAGAAATGATAGATCTTCCCAAGAGTCAACTTAAAAATATCAATTGGTTGAGGCTAAAAGTTTCATTATTTAGACTGATTGAAAAATTCAACAGCGACATTAATCTTATGACCGATAGAGAAGTCAACTCTTATATAGATAAATTTCAAAAATCAATGTATGACCTTATTTTGGATGCTTATAAATATAAATCTCCTCATAAAAAGAGAAGAAATGCAATATGGTGGACCCCAGAATTAAGAACCATCAGATCCAAGGTTAGAGCCCTGAGGAGGCTTTATCAAAAAGACAAAAACCAAACTACTAGACAAATCAAGATTTTGGATTACAAGAAGAACTTGGCTCTTTATAAAAAAACCATTTTACTACATAAAAGAAATAGCTTCAAAACTTTTATCAGCCATATTACCACAAATAATCTTTTTGGTAAAAATTTCAATATCGTTAAAGACAAAGTTTCAGAAAATAAGATTTTTAAATTAAGTCCTGGAACTACAAATGTTAGTCCAAATAATCTGGGCGACACCATTTGCAATATTTTAAACTATCATTTTGTACAGAAAGATTATTCTTACAAGATTTTATTAGAATCTTCTATAATTGAAGATTTTACTGCCTTAGAAACATTTGAAATTGAAAAAGCTATATTAAATATCAAGGACAAAAAGGCTCCTGGTATAGATCTTATACCAGGAGAAATAATAAGAGAATTATTTTTTACGGACAAGCGTTGGTTTACCAATATTTTTAATATTCTTTTAAAAAAGGGAACTTTCCCAAAAACTTGGAAAGTCGCAAAATTGTTTTGATTCCTAAGCAGGGTAAACAACACACAGCTCCAGAACATTACCGCCCTATCTGCTTGCTCCCAACCTGGGGCAAGGTTTTTGACAAGATTATCGCTAATAGATTGGTTTTCTACTTGGAGAAACAAAAATTTTTTAGTTTAAACCAATATGGTTTCAGAAGAAATAGGTCGACTATTAGTGCTTTACAGAGTATCAAATCTTTTGTTATTGACTCTCATACCGAAAATAAATTAGCTTGTCTTATTTCTTTGGACGTCCAAAACGCCTTTAATTCCGTTAATTGGAATCTATTAAAACAGAAAATAAGAAACTTGCCAATTCCGTATTATCTTGTTAAAGTTTTATTTAGTTTTTTGGAAGAAAGATCAGTTATGTATAGAAATAATGAAGTTCTTTATAACCAGGGTGTTCCACAGGGTTCCTGTCTAGGGCCAACCCTGTGGAACATCTTCATTAATGATTTATTGGACAGAGACTTTGGCGAAGATATCAAACTACAAGCATTCGCTGATGATATAATTATTATGACCAAAGCAAAAGCATCGTACATCTTTAAAGAGAAATGTACTGGTCCTTTGAACAATATTCATGTGTGGATGGAAGATAATGATTTAAAAATCAATTATGATAAAAGTAATTTCATCATTGTGTCAAAAAAGAAGTTTTCACATATACCGGTTATTAAAATGAATAATAATAAGATTAAATATAGTAAAAGTTTGAAGTACTTGGGGATTGTTTTGGACGACAGAATGACCTGGAACCCTCATATGGAGTATGTTAGAGAAAAAGTGAACAAGATCCAACACAAGATAAACAGATTTTGTAGAGTAACTTGGGGCTTGGACCCTACAGTTAAAAAAACAATATATGAAAAAGTTATAGATAAAATTATATCATATGGATTTGAGATCTGGTTCAAGGATTCTGTCAGGCAGAACATCAAACTAAGACAAATTCAAAGATCAGCACTTTTAAATGTCGTCAAAACTTATAGAACCGTAGCGACAGAAGCTATTAACATCCTTTCAGGCATCATTCCTATAGACATCAAACTTAGTAATCTTATAGAACTGTACAATTTAAAAACCTTTCACAAAGAATTGGTTATTGAAGATACTTCAATAGGATTTGAAGATTTAGAAAATAACGTTTTTTATACTTCTCCTTGGGAAGATAATCGAATAACCTGGCGAGACTTTACAAATAATTATGATAACACGATATTTACTGATGGATCAAAAAAGGACAATCAAGTGGGATATGCCTTTACATTTTACAAATCGGGGAAAGAGATTTATAATACTGGATATAGACTAAGCGATCATGCAACGGTGTATTCCGCGGAGTTACTAGCTATTAGTGATTCCGTGGATTACATCATTGAGAATAAATTAACCAATATTATAATAGTCACTGACTCCAGATCAGTTCTGGATGCACTGGAAAATATTAATAATAAAGATGCAACAATTGATTCTTTGAAAAAGAAGATTATTAATTATCAAGGTGATATTGAATTTGAGTGGGTTAAAGCTCACGAAGGCTTTTTAGGTAACGAAACAGTAGACTCTATATGCTAAAAAGGCCACAGGAAAAATACAGATAGATAAAATTGTGAAATTCTCAATCCCCCAAATCAAGAAAAGACTTTTTAAAAATATGTTGAAGATATGGCAGACCAAATGGACTGCCTCTAACGTGGCAAGACCGGTTTATGAGGTTTTTCCATCAGTAAATACAAATAGGATTTCAAGCGACTTCTTTTTAAATCAAATAATCACCACTCATGGAGCATTTAATGCTTATCAGAATAGGTTTTTCGGCAAGCCAATTCTATGTTTATGCGAGAATACTGCTGAAACTGTTCATCATTTTATTTTTGAGTGTAACAAGTGGAGTAAGGAACGTGGGAAATTGCCAACGAACCTCACAGACTTTTCAGTAAAGAAACTACTTGGCAACAATAAACACAGGTCAATCCTAAGAGATATGATGAAG
>BPLQ01002842.1:0-24778 GCA_021605075.1 Caerostris darwini | reverse complement strand
TTCAATCTAGAATAAAGGAACTGAATTTAACGTAATTTATTTTTTTAAATTTACGATTCACTAAGTTAAATTCAAGTAATCTAACTCGATGGAAAGCTTTATAAAAGTCAATAGTTTTAAACAAACAAACATTTTTAAGGTAGTTAAGATATTGGATTAAATGTTTAGAATATCATTCATATAGTAAATATAAATAGCGTATTTTATAAAGATTAAGATATCTTGCTAATCCATTGCTTTAAACATATGATTCTTTAACGATGTGCGCAAAGACAGTGGTGTAATAATTAAAAGATCTGGAATTACTTAAGTATGGTTACCTTGAAAAAAGGAATTGTATAATATAATACAAGATAAATAATAAAAAAGATGAATCAATTAATTGCATTTTATTAAAATTAATTATTATAGAATTATTCAACATAGATTAAAGAAACTGAATTCAATGTAATTTATTTCCTATATTTAAGATTCAGCAAAGCTGAATTCATGTAATTTAATTCGAATGAAAGCTTCATAAAAGTCAATACTTTAAAAAAAAACATCTTTTAAAAGAGTTAAGATATTGGATTAAATGTTTAGAATATCATTCATATAGTAAGTATAAATAAATATTTTTTTTAAAGTTTAAGCTTTTATTTTTATTAAGGTCTTTTGCTAATCCATTACTTTAAACATATGATTCTTAGAAACTGCACCGTTTAAGAAATTCAATTAAAAGAATACTTTCCACCCTAGAAATTCTTTAAATTCTTGAATACTTCCAAGAACATAGCTCTCTACTACATTCTCCGGGCACTTTATCAAAAAAAAGTTGTTTTGTTTGGAATAATAACGATGCACACAAAGACAGTGGTGTGGTAATTAAAAGACCTGGAATTGCTTAAGTATGGTTACCTTGAAGAAAGAAATTGGGTTAACGATGAAACTTGGAATATATTTATATCAAATATTGACTCTAGCTGATTGCATATAATTATAGGGAGAGGACGGTAAACATCGCATCATAATATTCTTTAAATGAGGCTGTTTACTGATTACTTCTTCTGAAAAGGAGTTTATTATAATAATACAGTCCAAATAATTTTGCTGTTAATTCTTAAAAAAGAAGTTTTGATTGTTTACCAATATATGCATTGTTGTAAACAACTTCTTCTAGACCGTATTTTCCTCCATCCTTGACAGCGCAGGTATTTAACCAAATATTTCATTCATATTATACTTGGGCACATTAGAGGGTCAGGGAGACCTGATGGCCGATCGACTAGCGCCCTGGCGCTCGGTACCACAGGTTTCGGGTTCGAGTCCCGGCATGTTGCAGTGGCTTGCAGTGGTTCGATATCCACTTTAAACCATTGGTCCCGGTCTAACATGATCGTAGAACGTTGCGGGGGTATTGTTACTTCGCGTCGTAGCATATCTTCACGCACCTTCTCGGTAGTGCTAAGTGAGTAACGTCGGTGCAGCGCTTGCCTTAAGCTATCAAAGACAAATGTCTAAGTGTTTGACAGCTGCATTAAAAAAAAAAAATATTTAGCTCCCATGTGATTTAGTGGTTAGTATTATTGGCTTTCACCCAGGAGGCCCGGGTTCAATTCCTGAAGTGAGGAAAATTGCTTAGGGGGCCTGAATGGCCGAGTGGCTAATGCTCTGGCGCTCGGTACCATAGGTTTCGGGTTCTAGTCCCGGCGGTGCCATGGATGTTTGTAGTGATTCGGAAACCACTGTAAACCCAAGGTCCCGGTATAACAGGATCGTAGAGAATTGCGTAGCTTATCTTCAAGTTACACGCGATAGTAGGGTAGTGCTAAGTGAGTAACACAGCCCTTACGGTATTAAAGATCAAGGTCTAAGTATTTACCTGCTGCATTAGAAAAAAATTCTACAAGACAATCTTAATATACAGACCAAAAATGCCGGTCACTCAAAACAATTACAACATAAAACGAAATTTAACAAGGAAGCGAAACAAAAGAAAAATAATTGAAAATTTCCTCTATACTTCACAGATGTTATTTTTGAATTTTATGAAATAAATGCACATTATGAATATAGTTTAGTGTGTTTAAACTATTTTTTAAGACTAATTATTTTTTATTTAACTGTGTTTACTAAGATTAAAATATTTCCTATTTTAATTTTACACATACTAACTTATTTTAAAAGTTAGTGTAGTTATAATTGAATAAAAATAAATTTCTTGAAATTTATGTAAAATATCCCAGTGCGTTGTTAACTTTACCCAAATTTTGAATTAGGACAGTTAACACATTGGGATATCAAACTAAGCGATTTTTGTTTGAAATACGACAGAAAGAATAAAAAATATCGTATTTTAATTTTGCTCATTCATTTATACTTTAATACAGGTTAGTGTAGCTATAACTAAATGAAAATAAAGTTATTAAGATTTATGCATAATATCTCAGTGCGTAATATACTAGAATTATGAACTAGAGTGGTCCAGTAGATAACGTATTTGGATATCGAACTAAACGATTTTTGTTTCAAATACGGCAAGCAATATTGGACCGAAAGATTCCTTCCTTCAACCGTGGTCTGCTCGATAAATCAGCAGGATAGTCCTTCCGTTGGGATTTAAGCTTGGAGAAAGGTGTGAATATTTCTAACCAGAGGTCGCTGCTTTATTCTTTTTGTCCATAACTCACCCCTTAATACGGGCTTTATAGCCCCCTGCAAACCATATAGATCCCAATCAATCCATTTATGCGTATTCATTGAATGATAGTGCCTTCTAGAAATTTTTAGGGGTAACTTTCTTGTATTTGCATTTCATATGGGAGAAAATACGAAACCTTCCACCAGGCAGGCTAATTATATTTAATAGATTTACGTACAATATAGCAATCGCAGTCTAATTTTTTTGTTTCTGAAGGCAGTGACTACAACAATGCCTACAGCGATTCAAACTTAAGACCTCCTGCTCATAGTGCCACTGGGTCACCAATCGAGAGAGAGAACTGATTAGAAATTGCTGCTTTCATACTGCTGTGTCAAAATCTGGTTGCAGTTTAGCGATCTCATACACTTACTCGTGCTGCTTGGGTAACTCTGTTAAATATCTGTCCTTTCTGTAGTGAAAGATCTTAGTCAAAATGTCAAGTAATGATTAGAAGATAACGTATTAGGATACCAAACTAAAGAATTATTGTTTGAAGTACGACAAGCAATGTCGAAATGAAACAGTTATTTGCTTCTGAAAGCAGTGACTACAACAGTGCTGTCAGTGGTTCAAACCTTAGACCTCCTGCACACTAGAAGCACAAATTGTCACTGGATCACGATAGCCGGACAATAGGACTGATTAGAAGAATTTTCGTTTCATATTGCGCTGTCTAATCTGGTTGTAAAGTAACAATCTCATCCTCTTCATAGTGTTTCTTTCTCTAACTTCTGGGTTCTCTGTAACTCCTGTTAAATATCTGTCCTTCCAGTGGTAAATGATCTGCCAATTATTTAAAAAAAATTGCTCATGCTCCATTCGCTTATGGTAAACCTAGATATCTCTGAAACTTATAGCAATATTGGATTGTAAATATTTTCCTTAGATAATAGTGTCGACAAAAATATTCGAAAACTGCCTAATTGAATATTCAATTTATTAATCAATCTTTATTAAAATAATAACTAATAATAATAACGTGGTCAACAATAGCAAAAGTGAACTTCGAATATTTGCCATTTTTCAGCAAAAGGCTTCAGATATTGCAGCGATACATCCTGCAATGGCATACTATAGTTCACTACGTGTTCGAATTTGAATTGAACTGCATTTGATCCAGCATAGTTCCCTAGCCATTTGTTCGAATCACTCAAGCAAGATCAGATAACTGGGAACAAGCCAGATCAGATAACTGCTGGTGTGGATGTCCAAAGGGAATGTGGCCGAATTACACCCCCTCGTATATCGTAGTGGCACATGTGTATTGTGCGTGCGTTTGTTCGTTTAACCCTTAGTACTTCACAGATAAGTCAACCGCATGCATATTCCCTAGTCCCGCATTCGTAAGACCAGCTATCCCACTGTCGCTATGGCATATCTGGAAAGCATTTCCTGCACATAATTGTTATTTGATTCCAAACTGCACAAAAACCTCTCAAACCCTACCCTTCCGAAAAAAAATATTTTTAATGAAATGAACATTTAATAAAGATACTTTATTTAGTGTTAGCGTTTCTAGCAATGGCACTGTTTGAATTTCCTGATATTCCGAACATTCATGCCTTGCTTCTGTCCGATTCGCTCATAGTACTCCACATCCAAATCAACCATATGCATATCCACTAGTTCCGCATTCGTATGACCAACTATCCCACTCTCATTGAGTAAAGTAAAAAGTTTCCGTCATCTACTGCATCTGGGAAGCATTTCTGTCTCATAATTGTCATTCGATTCCAAATGGTACAAAAACTTTCCGTACCCTACACTTCCAAAAAAAAAAATAATAATTAAATTAAATTAAATTATTAGTAAGTTATAGGTAATGTTGTTACTGTTAATGCCTTTTAGCGTTTCCAGCAATGACACTGTTTGAATTTCCAGATATTCCGAACATAACCGTTCAGTAAAGATAAACGGGGCGATGCATTTAGTCATATGATGACACCATTTCCTCACAGCAGAGCTTATCTTCGCCATCTAATGAAATGAGTCAGTTAGGCCCAGGAATATAATGGTAATTCGCTATTTACATTAGGTGTTAATCACCGTTACAGGATAGGCAGAAATTCACGATAACGACTGAATGCATGTACCTTCAATTCTATTAATTGGAATGAAGACCTAATGTCAACGCCGTCAACTAATCGGAGTTTCGCAAGAGTGGTGTGTAATGAGTTGATAGTGGCTTTACTGAGTTAACTTAAATGACGCTCAGTTCGGAAAATACAATGCCAGATCGATATGTAATCGCCTTATGTCATCTGCTTATTGGTTAACAAAGATATTTCTATTATCCATTTTGGATAAACTGGACAATTGCAGATTTGAATTTATTCAAATTAGATCTTGAATGATCTAATAATTAGAATAGAACTACAGACTAAAGTTCAACAATTTTCTAAATAAGTAGACAAAATTCAGCAGCAATGAGTTAAAAAGGTATACAAAACATATAATACATCAAACAAATAAAATCTAAAATAAAAAATACTAATAATAATAGGTTGGTTACCCATAAAATTTAGTATTTAATCTAAAACCAAAAAGCATACGAGAAATTTTAAAAAATAAAAAAAAAATTATAAATTTCCTAACGATCATTTTCTTGAAAAATCTCCTTTGCACTTTGAAATAAAAAGCTATTTTTTCACTAAATTATCTTTTAAGCAATTTTACCTTATTTAATTATATAATTCTGAGCTCATGAAGGAAAATTAAAAATATTATGCATAAAAAAAGCTTTTAAATAAACCTATAAGAACAGCTCTTGGAGACATTTAAATAAACCTAGAAAAAGAAATAGAAAAAAAAAGAAGAATAGAAAGACTTTTAAATAAACCTATAAGAATAGCTCGTGAAAGAAATTTTTAAAGAAATTTAACCAATAAGAAACATTGAAAGATGACACGGACAAAAAAAAATGATCAAGGAAATGAAACTCGCATCTGCAAATTAACTATCAAATACTTCATGTGGTCTGTATATAATCATTTATAATATTTGTTATAATTTTAAAATGTATTTTCTTTTTCAAAAATTTTAATTGTTGCACTTTATAAAGGGATTGCACAAAATTAGAAATCAAAAACTAATTTTCACGAGGCAAATTAAATTAAACATCAACTTTTATACATTGTTTCATTATATGTTTAATAATGTTTTCAATTTGTAATTTTAATTAATTTGATGATTTGTTATTTTTTAATTTGTATTTATTTAATTCATACAGTTTAAGTTACTGCAGTAAAGGATTTCTTTTTCTTAGATGAGTATCGAAGTATCATTATCACTTAATTAAAATTAATATATCATAATAATTATTAATAAAACAATACATTATTATAACGATATTTTTAAAAAAATACATTTTTTCAACACAAAAATATTTTATCTTACATGCTAAAGGAATTTCGTAATGGTGTCTTAAATTTTGTATTGGCGTCATAAATTGCTTGAGCATGAAAGTTTTTAAATTCTTTAAGCCATGCTTAATAGCGTAAGGAATGTTAATGAGATTTCGGTCTAAAGTTTGGTCTAAGGTCATAATTTGGTCAAAAGATTTGATTGATGATCACGTTTGTGTTCCTCGATCATTCAGTGCATTTTTTTTTTTATTTTCTCATTATTATTTAAAATTTATGCATAGACAGAAAGGAAGATGAGAAAGTTATAACTAATGCAGACGGAATAATGATTTTGATAAGAATGATGGGTGATTAACTGAATATAATAAACGTTCTTTTTTGTAAATGAAAAGGAAGTCTGAATATGTTAAGGTCGAAGAAAAGGTGCGAACGAAAGCAAATCACTTTTTTAATTTTAAGAAATTGCAGAAATAATATTAACTAATTACTTACTAATCAACTTTATAAAACTGAATACTTACTAATCAACTTTATAATATTAACTAAATACTTACTAATCAACTTTATAATACTTACTAAATACTTACTAATCAACTTTACAATACTAACTTAATGCTCACTAATCAATTTTACAATACTAACTAAATACTTTATCAACTTTACAATGCTAACTAAATACTTAACCATTAACTTAATATTAACTAAATAGTTTAATCAATTTTAACGAATCAATTTCACAATACTAACTTAATATTTACTAATCACCTTTACAACTCTGTCTAATTTAGACAGAATAAAAATTCCAATAAGATGATGATTTACTGAATATAAAAAATGCCATTTTTGTAAATGAAAATGAAGTCTGAATGTAAAACTAGGATAAATTCGTAAAACAAAGACAAAATTCTCTAAATGGTAAACGCATTTTCTTTTATTTTACCATTATTATTTGAAATTTATGCATAGATAAAACGACAGGTGAAGAGAGAAAGTTATAACGGAATAGACGGAATAAAGTTTTGTAGATATAGACAGAATAAAGATTTAGATAGGATGATGAGTGATTGATTAATTGCATGTAAAACGAAGACAAATTCGTAAAACTAAGACAAAATTCTCTAAATGTCATTTTTTTATTATATCATTAATATTTAAAAGTTTTGCATGGATAGAGAAAAAGATGAAGAGAGAAAGTTATAGCAAATGTAGACGGAATAAAGAATTTGATAAGATGATAGCTGATTAACTGAATATAAAAAATGTTCTTTTCTGTAAATGAAAAGGAAATCTGAATGTAAGACTAAGACAAAAAATCGTAAAACTAAGACAAAATTCATAAAACTAAGACCAAAATTCATAAACCTAATACAAAAATCCCTAAAGATGCATTTTTTATTTTATCATTATTATTAAAATTTATACATTGATAGAAAAGGAGATGAAAAGCGAAAGTTATAACAACTGTAGACGGAATACAGATTTCGATACGTTGATGGATGATTAAATGAATATAAGTAAATGACAATGAAGTCTGAATATAAAACTGAGACAAATTTGTAAAACAAAGATAAAAGCTCATAAAAGACAAAATTCCATAAATGACAAATGCATTTTTTTTTTATTTTGTCATTATTATTTAAAATTTATGCATAGATAGAAAAGGAGAGAAAGCTATAACAAATATAGACGGAGTAAAGATTTTGATAAGATGATGATTAATTAACTCAATTTAAAAAAAAGCCATTTTTTATAAATAAAAACGAAGTCTGAATGCAAAGCTGTGACAAATTCGTAAAATTATGACAAAAATTTGTAAAACTAAGACAAATTTCTTAAATGACAAATGCATTTTTTATTTTATCATTATTATTTAAAATTTATGCATAGATAGAAAATTAGATGAAGAGAAAAAGTTATAATAAATATATACGGAATAAAGATCTTGTTAAAAGGATGCGTGATTTACATTTATTACATTCAGGAATATAATAAATGTCCTTTTTTGTAAATTAAAATAAAGTCTGAATGTAAAAACTAAGAAACATTCGTAAAGCTAAGACAAAAGTTCGTAAAACGACGACAAAGTTCGTAAAACTATAACAAAAATTCCCTAAATGGCAAATGCATTTTTTTATTTTATCATTATTATTTAAAATTTATGCATATATAGAATAGGAGAGAGAAAGTTATAACAAATGTAGATGGAATAAAAATTTTGATAAGATTATGGGTGATTAACTGAATATAAATAATACCATCTTTTGTAATTGAAAATGAAATCTGAATGTAAGACTAAGACAAATTCGTAAAACTAAGACAAAATTTCATAAAATTAAGACACAATTCCCTAAATGATAAATAAAATAAGCATATTAATGCAGACAAGATCTCCAGACTGAAAAAATATTGCCTAACTCCTGAAAATATATAACAGAATGAAAGATTTTATAACACGGTGATATCTTTATCAAATAATATTTATTTAGCAAAAAAAATATTAAAAACAAATAAGACAGAAAGAATTTTTTCATAGTAGAAAATTACTAAACTTTAATCAGAGGTATCTAACTACTTTTTTTCGATAAAATGTATAAACAATTGATTTGCAACTAGGCTTAGAATAAACATTTTAACAAATACTTTTTAGAATATCTGTTTTTATCTAAATTGCATCTTTCTTAAATACAACTTTTAATTTAAACAATATAATTGTTGTTTATTTACAAAGTTTGTAAAATTGTATTGTTTTATAAATTTGTTTGAAATATTTAACTTTAAAAAGAATGTCTCGCATTTCGCTAACATAAAAATAATCTGAGATTACTTTTCTATCATTAATTCTTAGTTTATCTTCCCAAGTAAGAGATTTAAAAAATAATGAATCTTATTCATCTTAAACTAATATAATTAAATTAATCTCCATTTACTTTAAGAATTCAGTATTGAAATGAATTCATTCTAAAAAGTAAAATATGTATTTTATTTAATTTCGTTCTGATTCTTTATTCCCTTACTTTTATTCCATTATTTATGAATGTAACAGCTTCATAACAATTACGATTTTTTTCTCATAACAATTAAATTAAAAGATTCCGAGCTTTTTATTAAAATTCATTATTCTCTGAATTACTAATTATTTTGCTTACAATGCTAAACCTAGAACTTTTAATTGATATCTTCCTTTTATTTCTTCTCTTTTTTGTTTCTTTTTACATAATCTCAACTTTTTTCACTTTCAAATCCTCTTCCGAATTCAATTTTTCTCTCTTCATTTTTATCTTCCTTATTCGAAAATAATCCTTCTCAGGTTGTGGGATCTTTCCTCAGGATTTAAGTCTCATATATTATTTTGAAGAAGTTGTTACTTTTATTTTTTTAAGGTATTTTTCTTTTTTTCGTCTTCTTTATTCGTTACTTAATATTCTTGCTTCCAGTCATTGCCTGTTTACGTAATATTTTCAGGGTATTTAGATTTATTTTAATATCTTGGCTCGAGAATTAATTTTTAATTAATTATAAATTTTTAATGTAATAGTTTTTTAATTGATGCCAAAATTCCTTAATTATATTTAAAATAAATAATTTTTATTGAAAGTATTTATCTGGAATTTTAACCTTTAAAATTAGGGATATTGTTTTGGATAACGACGTGTTTTTTCCTGATCCCTTTTTTGTTTTCCTGATCACTTTTTTCATGTCCTTCATCAGTTTTTAGTTTCCCTGATCACTTTTTTCATGTGCTTGATCAGTTTTTCGTTTCCCTGATCACTTTTCTCATGTCCTTGATCAGTTTTTAGTTTCCCTGATCACTTTTTTCATGTGCTTGATCAGTTTTTCGTTTCCCTGATCACTTTTCTCATGTCCTTGATCAGTTTTTTCATGTCCATGATTAGTTTTTTGTTTCTTTAACCGCTTTCAATGTTTCTAATTGGTTCATTTTAATTTTTTTACAGGCTTTTTATTCATAATATTGATTTAAATTTTTTTAACTGATTACTAATTGTGTAGTTAAATAATTAAATGTTGTAAAAATGTTCTAAAAGATCGTCTGGTAAAACCTAAATACATTTTTATTTCAAAGTGAAAATGGGATTTATCATGAAAAAAAGACAATTTTGAATTTTGTAGTTTTTTATATTTTTTAAGATTGTTGTTATGCGTTTTGTTCTTACATTAAATTCTAAATTTTATGGGTAACCTATATGTCGGTACAGCCGATTTTTTTTTTTTTTTTTTTTTTGTAACTCTATTATTATTTTTTCTATTTTTTCTGTTTATTTTTAATATTATTTTAATTTTACTTTTAATATTACTTATGTTCTATTTTTATTCCATTTTTTTAAATTCCTTTTTTTAAAAGTATTTATATCCTATTTTCAGTATTATTTATAGTCAATTTTTATTCTATTATTTTTTATTCTATTTTTATTTCTCATTTCCATTTTCTGTTTTGTAAGACTTTTTACTTTCTGTTTTTCTTTCAAATATATAATGCATAAGTTTATTCACTCCTTCGTTACCTTGTTTTAGAGACCTTTTTTAGTTTAAGGAAAATAAAATAACCATTACGTAAAAGCTTTGACTTTCGTGGGCTTTTCACTTCTTTTTCTTCCTTATTTCCTACCTTCTTCCTTTGCTTGTTAAAAGAAAATATCTTATACAGCAATACTTATTACAAATTCACTTAGAAGGGTCAAATTAATTATTTCTAGAATAAAATCTATATAAGGACATAAGGAAAGTTATTTCTTTTTCATAAAAATAAAACAATCCGAAAATTAAATCAAACTGCGAATTTGCTTTATTCTTTTCTAGGCATTTTTTATGAGAGGTCCTTTATTTGTATAAGTCATTTTGTATTTTGCTAATTTTTTATAATCTCTTTGTGATATTTCAAAACATGAAACCAAGTATTTTGTGTAGCATTTTGCTATCTTGTAATTGATCAGTTTTGTTATCATGTAAATTGTTTGTTATCATGTAATTTCTGCACAATGATCAATATCAATTTAAATTTGAGATAAATAAAAATGAAATACTAAATTTTTGAATTAAAAAAAATAGCATTTTTCATGTTTTTAGTCCTTGGATCTTAATTTTAGCAATTAAATATATTTATGGCATATTTTGAGGTGAAGTAGAATAATAATAAAAAATTTGTAATTGTATTATATAAATATATTAAGCCATCTATGAAAAATTAAGTGAAAATTATCACGAGAACTGAAAATTTATTAAAAATGATTATAGTACATACAACATCTGGCAAAAAGAAAAATTAAACAAGATTAATATAAAAAAATTTTAAATGGACAATTTTCAAACAATTTTAAGACCCCCACCCTCAAAATAATTCTTTTTGATATATATGTTATATAGTTATCCATATGGCCATGTTATCCATATGGCCGATATATATGTTATCCATAAATTAATTTAATTTACTAAATTATTTTGGTTAATTTTTATTTTAACTAGATGATTTCTGTAATATAAAAACATATATTTTATTACAATAACTGCCATTTTCTATTTAATTAGATTGATTAGCATTTTCTGATTCATGACTAGTTTAAAAATGTCAATTACATTTTTGTGCAAATATGTTTCGTAGCTACTTTATCAAAGAAGAAATATATAAATAAATATTGTGTACAAAA
Source organism: Caerostris darwini (assembly GCA_021605075.1). NCBI lineage: Eukaryota > Metazoa > Arthropoda > Arachnida > Araneae > Araneidae > Caerostris > Caerostris darwini. The sequence continues at coordinate 13,070 of BPLQ01002842.1, read as the reverse complement.
ACGTTCGAGAAATTAATTTAAAAAAAAGCTCGTGAAAGTATACAAAAATTATAGATTTCAATGAAAATGTCCAAAATTGAAAGTAGTCATTTACACGAAAAATCTCTCTCACAAAAGAGAACTCAATATTATATGGATAATAATGTAATAAAAATTATGTATTATCTATACATAAACTTAATCATCGATCAAATTTAGGTTTGATTTTCTATACATAATTCTTACATGATACTGTAGGCATTTATTTTTGCATTCTGTATATTTACATCAAATAAATTCTCCTTTATAATGCATTGATTACAGCTGATAGCAAAAGTCCTTAAACTTTTTAAATTTGAAATTCACTTTCAAATTTAAAAGCTTTCAATGACTCATGGGTGTAAAAAAAATATGAAAACATCATTGTACGAATATACTTTATTATATAAATATATTAAGCCATCTATGAAAAATTAAGTGAAAATTATCACGAGAACTGAAAATTTATTAAAAACGATTATAGTGCATACAACATTTTTAAAAATCTGACAAAAAGAAAGATCACACAATATTAATATAAAAAAATTTTAAATGGACAACTTTCAAACAATTTTAAGACCCCCACCCTCAAAATAATTCTTTTCGCGACACCTAGGATTTCGAAATCTCCTCTTTAAGATCAACTGCCCTATAATAAAAAATAACGTCATTTAAAGTTATAATCATATATTACTTACATATAGAGATTATTGATCGAACTCTTATCGTAAGAATTACAGTGAAACAAATAAGTTCGATGTACATTTTTTCTCATAATGTTTTTACCACTTTTATAATATTTTTATTGTATTACAGAATATTGATTTATAAAATAAAGAAAATTTATAATCATATGTTAATCATATGTTATCTAATCACATGTTGTCATATGTTACCTATACACATGTTATCCAATCACTTGTTATCATATGTTACCCATACACATATGTTATCATGCGATCATCATATGATACCCATACACTTACCATTATACTAAATGGTAAGTGTTACAATCATATGTTACCAACCATATATTTCCAGCCATATGTTACCAATCATATGTTACCTATACACTCTTCCATTACACTTAATGGTCGACTTCATGCATAGTATCATTAAAAAAAACATAAGGAAAAATTAAATAGTATTAATAATAACAGTGTATTGCCTACTTCTAAAGATAATTATTGATGGAATCTATACCAAACTTTCTATGCAATGTTCCTTATCGAAAGAATCATACTAAAATAAATAATTTCATTATATGTTATTTTCTTGTTACGTTATTAACATTGTTTGTTAGGTTTTTTTTCTCTTTTTTATAATACTTTTATAATATTACACAATGTCGATTTTTAAAATAGAATAACGTCTTAAAGAATGTTTCATTAAATATATAACACCAATTGCACTTACTGACCTATTTAATAGATGGTTTCTTTATAAGGCCAACGATCGATGCTTTTCTTCTCTATTAAAAATAAAATGGCACTCAACATTATAAAAAACATCAACAAAAGGGAAAATTAATCAACATGAATAACAAAAAGGTAAAAAGGTTTACTTTTAACGTGAAAATAAAAATTAAATGGTGATAAAGGACAATTTTCCAAATTTTTTCTAGACTCGGGCCAAAACAGTTCTTTGAGCGATCTTCTTGGCTCGGAATTCTCCTTTTTAAGAGGTATAGGATTGTAACTATCCGGATTGTAGTATAAAATAACATGCCTTAAAGTAATAATTCATTATTACCTACATATAAAGGTAATTATTGATCGAATCTGTACAAAACAATCTGTACAATGCTTCTTATACAAACAATCATACAATAAATAATTTCATCATTCGCATAGTTAATGATTAATTGTTTCATTATTCTCATAGTTGATATTTTTTCCCATTTTTATAATACTTTTGTTATAATACACGATATAGACAATATACACTATATAAAATAAAATAAGTTACTCAAAAATGGTGTGTTACCCATATACGCCCCAGCTGCACCTATCAATCGATTTCATACATGATTTTTTTGCAAGGCCTCAAATCGAGCTTTTTATTTTCGACGAAATAAAAAAAGGAAATCAACATTGTAAAAAACATTAAAAAATAAAAAAAGTAAACATTAACAACAAAAAGTTAAAAAAGGTTATCTTTAACGTGAAAATAAAAAATAATAATGAAAAGGGTCAGTTTTACAAATTTATTTCAAGATTCCGAAATTTTTTCATCCCTTCCCCCCCCCTCTCACTCTCACTTTAAAAATCCCTCATCTCTGATATATAAAAAATTCAAAATAGGAATCGTGTATTATACGCATGCAAATAAAATCATTGAATGGAAAAATTGTACCAGAACAAATAATCATTCCATTCAATAAATGATCTCTCTATAAACTATTTTCTTGTAGCATTTTGGCATAAGATTATTGATTGGAAAAATTATACTAAAACAAATAATCATTCGATTCAATAAATGGATTCCTCTTGCTATTCTCTATAACTTATTTTCTTGTAGCACTTGTAGCATTTTTCAAGTAAAACAATCATTCTATTCAATAAATGCATTCATCTAGGTATTCTCTATAAATTATCTTCTTGTAACATTTTGAAATAAAATTATTGATTGGGAGAATTATGCTAAAGAAACAATCATTCCATTCAATAATGAATTGTTCTTGATATTTTCTATGAATTATTTTCTTGTAGCATTTTGAAATAAAATCATTGAGAAAATTGTACTAAAGCAAACAATCATTCAATTCCATAAATGAATTCATCTTGATATTCTCTATTAACTATTTTCTTGTAGCATTTTGAAATAATAACATTAATTGGGAGAATTATACTACAAAAACAATCATTCCATTCAATACTGAATTCATCTTGATATTTTCTATAAATTATTTTCTTGTAGCATTTTGAAATAAAATCATTGATTATATTAAAACAAATAATCAGTCCATCTAATAAATAAATACATCTTAATATCGTCTATAAACTATTTTCTTGCAGAATTTTTCTCACTTTTATAATACCTTGATATTACGGTCTTCAAAGATAATATAACTTCCACAACAACCCACATATGCCTCTACCTATTGATCAATCTCATATATGGTTTCTATACAAGGCTCCATATCGACACTTATCTTCTCCTGGAAACGGAAAAAGGAAGAACAAATCAAACAGGAAAAAACTGACGTGATGGATCATCGTCAGAGAAGTCTCCGCAAGAGAAACATCCCTTCATCAATCTCCGTTCGTCAGCAGGCCGGCCCACTCCTGGCCCACCATCCGCGTGCAAAAGACTGTCTCGTAGTCGTTAGTTTCCCTGTTGGGAAAGATGAGGAAGATTGGAGGGCTGATCTGTAATCTCTCAAGACGCATGATCGTATTTTGATAGCTCAGGGTATCAAGTGATAATGCATCAAACTGCTGGAGATCTTCCCCTCGACGAGTGCTCTCCTCCAGAGATATGTCGTCGAAAATGCTTTAAGGAAAGCGTGCATTGTTTGATGCAGGTTATCTAAATGGTGATTATGATAATTTGGAAGGTTGACATGGGCCACACGTTTTAAAAAGAATTTGAATAGCTTAGAGTTTATATGTTAGGTGGAGTTTGTTCTGAAGTATTGGATAACATAATTTATTTGTAATTGAATTGTTTAACTCCTAATTTTATCTGTTTAAGTTTAAACATTCAGACTACAACTTTTTTTCCAACTTTCTCGAATAAATTAACATTTAGCATTAGCTAATTTAGCACATAAAATTAACTTTTGATTGTCCAAATCGTCTATAATAAAAAATTGCTTCCAAAAAATAAAAAAGGCTTTTAAAATACATTTATTTAATTTACTTATAGTTAAGACATCAGATTAATGTTACTTATAAATATATTATCAAAAACAATATATCTTTTGTATTTATGTATACCAATTTAAACACATCGCCAGCACATAGTAAACGATACCTATAGTAACGAAAATTTAAAACTTTACATGATATTAAAATATATTTTAAATAAAAATTTCACTTGATAGATTTACTTGAATATTTTGTTGCTTATTTCTCCTTTTTAATGATATTTCGTTCGTCGTATAACAAATTAGGATTAAGGTATCTTGCTTTTTTCAACATAAAATAGGTATTCATTATAAAATAAGATTAAAAACCGTGAATATATATTCTTAAGTAATGGGTAACATAATTTATTTGAAATTAAATTGCTTCAATTTAAATTTTTAAGTTTAAACATTTGGAACGTAAATTTTTTTACAACTTTTTCGTACTAGGCAAAATTTTCTTACTAGGCACGTAATATTAACTTTTGATTGTTCAAACCATCGATTGTAAAAAAATAATTTTAAAAGATAACAAAAAAATAAAGTCTTTTTAAATACATTTATTTAATTTGTTACCTTTAAAGACATAAGATTAATATTACTAATAAATATATTATCAAAAATAATATATATTTTCTATTTATATATTTCAATTTAAAAACATTGAAATCATATAAACGAAACATAAAGTAACGAAAATTAAATGCTATATTTGATATAAAAAGTTCAAAATAAACTTTATATAATAGTTTCACTTGATACATTTTTTGCTTATTTCATCTTTCCAATGATATTTTATTCATTTTATCACAAATTAGGCTTATGTTTAATCAAAATTTATAAGAAAAATATATATTCTATGATGAAATAAGCAGGTTAACATAAGCCTAATTTGTTATAAGATGATCAACATGAATAACAAAATATGTCAATTTAAATAATTTCCATTACAAATTTTCCATTATACATGTGCATATTTAAACGTGTTACTCGTTCATCATCAGGCTGGAAAATATAAATGGTAGCATATAAATGAATTGATCTGGATATTCTCTACAAATTATTTTCTTGTTGCGTTTTGAAGTAAAACAATCATTCCCTTCAGTAATGAATTAATCTTAATATTCTCTATAAATTATTTTCTTGTAGCATTTTGAAATAAAATCATTGATTGGGAAAAATATAATAGAACAAACAATCATTCCATTTAATAAATAAATTCATCTTGAAATTATCTATAAATTATTTTCTTGTAGCATTTTGGAAAAAAAATCAATATTCTCTATAAGTTATATTCTTGCAGTATTTTCCCACTTTCATAATACCTTTACGATATCACATAATACCGTCTTCAAAGATAATATAACTTCCACAACAATCCACATACGCCTCTCTACCTATTGATCAATTTCATATATGGTTTCTATACAAGGCTCCATATCGACACTTATCTTCCCCGGGAAACGAAAAAGCGGAAGAACAAATCAAACAGAAAAAAACTGACGTGATGGATCGTCCTCAGAGAAGTCGCCGCAAGAGAAACATCCCTTCATCAATCTCCGTTCGTCAGCAGGCCGGCCCACCCCCTCCTACAAAAGACTGTCTCGCAGTCGTTAGTTTCCCTGTTGCGAAAGATGGGGATGATTGGAGAGCTGATCTGTAATCTCTCAAGACGCATGATCGTATTTTGATAGCTCAAGGTATCAAGTGATAATGCATCAAACTGCTGAAAATCTCCCCTCGACGAGTGCTCTCCTCCAGAGATATGTCGTCGAAAATGCTTCAAGGAAAGCGTGCATTGTATGATGCAGGTTATCTAAATGGTGATTATGATAACTTGGAAGGTGGAAGGGTTGACGCTTTAAAAAGAATTTGAATGGTTTGCGTCGACATATTTGTTCTAAACTGAGGGGTAACATAATTTATTTGTAATTGAATTGCTTCAGTTTGAATTTAATATGTTTAAGTTAAACATTCAGAATACAACTTTTTTTCCATCTTTCTCGACTAATTTAGCATTTAGCTTATTTAGCATTTTATTTTTATTATCCTAATAATAATAAAATCATTGATTGGGAAAATTTTATTAAAACAATCATCCTATTCAATAAATGAATTCATCTGGATATTCTCTATAAATTATTTTCTTTTAGCATTTTGAAATAAAATCATTGATTTTTAAAATTATACTAAAACAATCATTCCATTCAATAAAATGAATTCATGTTGATATTCTCTGCAAATTATTTTCTTACAGTATTTTTTCCTCTTTTATAATACCTTTATGATATCACATACCACGGTCTTCAAAGATAATATAGCTTCCACAACAATAATCCCGTTTTATCCATATACGCCTCTACCTATGGATCAATTTCATATATGGTTTCTATACACAACTGTTATCGAAAGAATCACACTAAAATATACAATTTCCTTATTCTCATAGTTTAATAATACACAATATGGACTTTTAAAATAAAATAACTTTCACAATAATGGTGTGTTACCCATATACACCGCAACTGCACCTATCAATCGATTTCCTACATGATTTCTTTACAAAGCCTCAAATCGAAGTTGTTTTCTTCCACAGGAAATGAAAACAGGAACTCAACATTGTAAAAAACATCACACAAAGGAAAAAGTAAACAATAATAACAAAAAGTTAAAAAAAGTTTACTTTTAACATGAAACTAAAAATAAAACTGGAAAGGGTGCATTTTACAAAAATTTTTCACCCCTCCCACTCTCACTTAACAATCCCCGATTTATATAAAATATTCAAAAGGAGAATCGGATATTATCCACGAACAAATAACATCTTATTAAAGATATAATATCTTTTGTTATACTAAAAGATGAGATAGAGGATTATACTAAAACAAATAATCATTCAATTCTTAGTATTTTCTATAAATTATTTTCTTGTAGTGTTTTGAAATAAAACCATTGATCGAGAAAATTGTACTAAAACATATAATCATTCCATTCAATAAATGAATTCATCTTGATATTTTCTTTAAATTATTTTCTTGTAGCCTTTTGAAATAAAACAACCATTCCATTCAATCAATAAATTATTTCTTGTAGTATTTTGACATAAAATCATTGATTGATTTTCAAAATTATATTGAAACAAATAATTACTCCGTTCAATAAATGAATTCATCGTGGTGCTCTCTATAAATTATTTTCTTGTAGCATTTTGAAAAAAAATCATTGACTGGTAAAATTACACTAAAGCACACAATCATTTCATTCAACAAAAATTTTTTTTGTAACATTTTGAAATAAAATCATTTATTGGGAAATTTATACCAAAACAAACAATCCTTCTATTCAATAAATGAATTTTTCATGATATTCTCTATAAATTAATTTCTTGCACACAATCATTTCATTCAACAAAAAAATTTTTTGTAACATTTTGAAATAAAATAATTTATTGGGAAATTTATACCAAAACAAACAATCCTTCTATTCAATAAATGCATTCTTCATGATATTCTCTATAAATTAATTTCTTGCAGTATTTTTCACACTTTTATAATGCCTTTATGATATCACATACTACCTTCTTCAAAGATAATATAACTTCCATAACAATCCATATACGCCTCTACCTATTGATCAATTTCATATATGGTTTCTATACAAGACTCCATATCGACACTTATCTTCTCCGAAAGGAAATCAAAAAAGGGGAAGAACAAATCAAACAGAAAAAAACTGACGTGATGGATCGTCGTCAGAGAAGTCTCCGCAAGAGAAACATCCCTTCATCAATCTCCGTTCGTCAGCAGGCCGGCCCACCCCTGGCCCTCCCCCCTCCTGCGAAAGACTGTCTCGCCGTCGTTAGTTTCCCTGTTGCGAAAGATGAGGATGATTGGAGGGCTGATCTGTAATCTCTCAAGACGCATGATCGTATTTTGATAGCTCAGGGTATCAAGTGATAATGCATCAAACTGCTGAGAATCTTCCCCTCGACGAGTGCTCTTCTCCAGACATATGTCTCCCAAAATGTTTTAAGGAAAGCATGCATTGTTTGATACAGTTTATCTGAATGGTGATTATGATAATTTGGATGGTTGGAAGAGTTGACAAGGGCTTCGTGCTTTAAAAAGAAGTTAAATTGTTTGAATCGACATATTTGTTCTAAAGTAATGTATAATGTAATTTATTTAAAATTGAATTGTTTAAATCTGAATTTTATCTGTGTAAGTTTAAAGATTTAGAATATAACTTTTATTTTTTTAAGTTTCTTGACTCATGTAAAATTAACTTTTGATTGTCCAAATTGTCGATACTGATTGTCCAAATGTCCAAGATCGACGTCGATGGATAATCGTCGTCCAAATCGTCGATATCCAAATAGATTGTCCAATTGCAATAAATTTAAAAAAACCTTTATTTAATTTACTTATTGTTAAGAATTATTATTCATAATTATTAATTTATTATGTTTATTTTAACTACATCAATATTACTAATAAATTATTAATATAATAAATAATTATTTTATATAAATAGTTATTATTATAAGTTATTATTATTCTTTTTGACAATATATTTATTAGTAATATTTATCTTTAATTTATTATTATTTAAAAAAAATTATGATAAATAAATTAATATATCATTTTTTTATTTATTATTATTTTTTTAATTATCTTTTATTTATTAATCGTTATTTTAAACTTAATTTATTTACTAATAAATTAAAGATTAATATTACTGATAAATATATGATCAAAAACAATATATACATATTGCATTTATATATACTAATTTAAAAATAGTGCCAGCATATAGTAAACGAAGCATATATTAACAACAATTTAAAACTTTACATGATATACAAATAAATTCTAAATAATAGTTTCACATGACAGGCTTACTTGATTTTTTTTGTTGCTTATTTCATATTCTTAATGATATTTCATCCATCTTAGAACTAATTAGGCTTATGTTAAACTGCTTATTTCAACATAAAATAGTATTCTTTATACATATAGAATATTAATATAACACTATATACAGAATGTATCTTAGAAAGATTCTATTGATAAATACATATTCTTCAATTATGTATTCAACCCATTGCAGATACCTACTATGAAAAGACAAAAACAATACATATAAATAATATATTTGAAATACACATTAACAACGATAGAACTAAAAAATTGCTAATAATAATAATTTATTAGTTTCATTAACATCGCTTCATTTTCTAAATGCTAGTTATTATCATATAAATCTGTAATAACCTGCATATATAGTGTTATAAAAACAAAATTTAAAAAAAAATTTTTTGATGATTTAAATTTATTCAATACCAAATAAATTTATAAGATATAATTATAAAATATAATATAGAATTATATTTGAATTATAGAATTTAGATTTTTATAGAATCAAATAAAAAAACTGCAGTTTTATGTAAATCAATCAAGTAATTTTTTTTTTCTGTTGAACAAAATATCACAGAAACCTAAATTAAATTCTGCATTTTAACATATGTTTTTGTTTTGTTACTGCACTCATTTTTATAGTAAAATATTTAGTTACTACAGATTCATATGGTAATAACTAGCATTTAGAGAATACTGATTTCGAAATGAGAAACTCGAACCTCGATAAGTCAAAATAATTTTTGAAATATTTTTGATTGGGTTTTTTTTGAACATCATTTTTGTTCGTTTCAAATGTTCTGTTATATACGCGTCTAATAAAAGTCTTTGCATGCATTTCATTGTTCTTATATTGCCAATAAAAGAAATAGAAATAAGTAAAAATTTCAAATGAATGTAAACATAAAAGTATGATTTATTAAATCTAAAACTTTTCTCTTTTTGAAAAAATTAAAAAAAAAGAACATTCTAAATATAAAAAGAATATTTTAATGCCTAAATAAATCACATAAAAGTTTTCGCATACGATTTAGATACAGATAAAAATTGTTTGCTTTATATCGATTTTTGATAATAATTTAAAAATATTTCCTCATACGAAGTTTAAATCGTCTGCTTAGAATATTCATTTGTTTTTATATAGTATTATTTATATAGTTAGAATATTACCTTCAATAGATCAAACAAGTTTATTTCATTAAAAAGTTGCAAATTATTTTTTAAGTTGTGATTAGAAAATATTATACAATTAAAAAAAAATTCGAAAATAGTTAATTTAGAAAATTTAACTGTCTTTCAACAATAAAAAAAAATCTTAAAAATCTTAAAATCTTATCTCGCAGACTTCGAAATAAATGAATATACTGAAGGGTAACTAAATTTCTCGTGGAATAAAGCGAATTATCGTCTGCAAAATTAAAAAAAATCTACTATTATTGGTTACCGGTCTAACTTTAAAATGGCATGAATATTATGGAATATATATAAGTCAAGAAATAATTTAAGGACAATTCATCTTGTGGCAACGATTTGATTCACGGCTGTGTGGCAATTTTTGTTTAGTAAGAAGAATAAAAAACTTTAAACGAATTTCAGAAACGGAAACGAAACGAATTTAAAATGAATTTTAGATACCAGAGACATGAAATCTTTTTAGACGTACATAATTGTGAAAACGTTGATGGTGCAGGATTTTGGGCACAAACAGAACTCTCGATGATGTCCCATAAATGCTTGATGGGAATCATGTCGGGCGATCTAGGTGCCCAGATCATTCGTTAGAATTGTCCAGAATGTTCTTCAAACCAATCGCGAACAGTTGTGGCCCGGCGACATGGCGCATTGTCATCCATAAAAATCCCATCTTTGTTTGGGTACATGAAGTCCATGAATGGCTGCAAGTGATCTCCAAGTAGCTGAACATAAGCATTTCCAGTTAATGTTCGGTCCAGTCTCACCAGAGGACCAAGTCCATGCCATGAAAAAACAGCCCTCACCATTACGGAGCCACCACCAGCTTGAACAGTGCCTTGCTGACAGTTTGGGTCCATGGCTTCGTGAGGTCTGTGCCACACTCGAACCCTACCATCAGCTCTTACCAACTGAAATCGTGACTCATCGGACCAGGCCACGGTTTTCCATTCATCTAGGGACCAACCGATATGCTCACGTGCCCACGAGAGTCGCTGCAAGCGATGTCGTTCTGTCAGTAAAGGCACTCGAGTCGGTCTTCTGCTGGAATAGCCCAAGAAAGCCAAATTTCTCCGCACAGTTCTAACAGACAAGTCCCTTGTACGTCCCACATTGATTTCTCCGGTTATTTGACGCAGTGTTGCTTGTCTGTTAGAATTTACGACTCTTTGCAGACGTCGCCAGTCTCGGTCGTTAAGTGCAGGCGGTCAACTGCCGCGCTGTCCATGGTGGGATGTTATGCCTGAAATTTCATACTCTCGGCACACTCTTGACACAGTGGATCTGGGAATGTTGAATTCCCTAACGATTTCCGAAATGGCATGACCCATGCGTCTAGCTCCAACTAACATTCCGCGTTCAAAGTCTGTTAATTCCCGTCGTGTGGTCAACATCACGTCAAAACCTCTTCACATGAATAACTTGAACAGAAATGAAAGCTCTGCGAAAGCACTGCGCATTTATACCTGTTCTACGCGATGCCACTGCTATCTGAAAATTTGCATATTGCTATCCCATGACTTTTGTCACTTCAGTGTAAAATATGATTAAACATCATGAATATTTGTTCTAAAGTAACGGTTAACATAATTTATTTTCTTATTGAAATGCTACAATTTGAATTTTATCTGTTTAAGTGTAAACATTTAGAATATAAGTTTTTCGTTTCCAATTTTCTCGACTACGCAAGTAAAATTAATTTTTAATTGTCCAAATCATATTAAAAAAATTAATTATAAACAAATAAAAAAAGGCTTTTTAAAATGCATTTATTTAATTTATTGCTTTTAAATTCACAAAATTAATGTTACTAATAAATATATTTTCAGAAAAAATATTTGTTTTGTATTTATATATATCAATTTAAAATCACTGCCAGCATATAGTAAATGATATCTTTTGTTGCTTACTTCGACTTCTTAATTATATATTCCTTTTATAACAAATTAGAGTTACGGTATCTTTTTTCAACATAAAATAGGAATTCTTTATAAATTATGATTAATCACTTTGGATAGCAAGATACGTCCTTTTAAATAGTATTCTTTTCTATTCATAAGATTCCATAAAATGAATTTCTCTTGATATACTCTATAAACTATTTTCTAATATTAGCTTATTTTCTTTTCTCTTATCTTATCTTCATATATTACTTATTATTATTTTCTTATATTATTATTATATAGCATTTTGATGTAAAAAAATCATTCCCTTCCGTAAAATGAATTCATCGTCATATTCTCTAGAAATTATTTTCTTTTTTTGAAATAAAATCATTGATTGGGAAATTTATACTAAGACAAATAATCATTCCATTGAATAAATAAATTAATTTCTTGCAGAATTTTGAAATAAAATCATTCATTGGGAAAATTATACTAAAACAAACAATCATTTCATTCAATAAATAAATTATTTTCTTGTGTAATTTTGAAATGAAATCATTGATAGGAAAAATTATACTAAACCAAACAATCATTCCATTCCATTAAAGGAAATAATCTTAATATTCTCTATAAATTATTTTCTTGCAATATTTTTCCCTTTTTTCAATATCTTTACGATATCACATAATACTGTCTTCAAAGATAATATAACTTCCACAACAATCCACATACGCCTCTACCTATTGATCAATTTCATATATGGTTTCTATACAAGGCTCCATATCGACACTTATCTTCTCCGGGAAAGGGAAAAAGGGAAGAACAAATCAAACAGAAAAAAATGTGAAAAAAATGCGATGTGAAAATCTCACGATAATGAAAAAATAAGGTTTTCATTTAATCAAAAGATCATTAATAAAAACAATTTTATAGTTTTTGGATATGAATTTATGGAACGAAACAGTAAATTCAGAGAAAAATTGAGCTTGGATGAATTATAGTCGTTATGTTATGTTAGGACATCTATAATAATACATAAACTGACAGCTGACGTCAATTTATGTATTATATCCATATATCACATATCATATATCCCATATATATAGATATATATATGAGGTTTGGGATTCATATATATATATATATATATAAAGGAGAAAACGAGAGTATTAACAAACAATTTTAAAAAATAGTTAATAACATTATTTT
>BPLQ01002841.1:0-35133 GCA_021605075.1 Caerostris darwini | reverse complement strand
TAAAGTTTGCGAATGATGTGGGTATGGTTGTATAAACATACAATGGAGGCAAAGGGGAAAAAAGAGGTTAGGGAAAATCTAGGGAATAGTGGGGAAATGGTTATTTTGAGGTAGTGTCTTGAGTCTAACAAAAATGAAAGAGACCCGAGGGGAAAAAGAAAATACTTGGTATTTGCAGGAATAAAGAGGATAAAAATACTTTATATTTATTTTAGCCGTTTCAGTGACTGAACAATGAATATACTATTTTAAAAAACTATTTAAATAAATATAAAATAGAATACCCAAGGGAGTATTAAATAATATCGAAAATAATATGAATAAAATTGATATAGATAGATTCAAAATGATAAAAATGATATTTTAAATCAGTTTATATCAATTTTATATATTGATATAAAATTGATATATATATATATATATTTAAAATTGATGAGACTACACAGAAATATAATATTTGCAGTAAACATAGTAAGAAAAAAGTTTGTAATACGTTAAAATACAATATATAAACGATTTAAAAATGTATAAATCAGATATATAATATTCATCATTGCATTTAAAATATATAGAATGATTAGATTAAAAAGAAGAATAGCAGAGTATATTAACTGTAAGGATGAGCCGGTAAAGACAAGTGCGGTATAATTATTAATAATGAAAGTATAAAAGGCTCAAAAATTTTAGAGCTAAAATTATGTTTATAAATGAAAAAATTCATATTTAAATAATTGGTTTCCACATAAAAAATATAAGTATTAGGAAAGGTTATATAAAAACAGATATGCATATGGTATACAAGAACAAATTTTTGCAAAATTAATTTTCCTTCAGTAATTTACTTAATTGCTGAATGTATATACGTGATAATATTCACGTGAAAATTAAATTTATAAAATAAATTTTATTCAAATATACAAACATGCACAATCAAGTGTAAATAATACTAAAAGCTAAAAAAGTTAAAAACGTGATACGCTGATAAAAGAAACAATTTCACACTTAGTCTGGGATAATTAAATTTTCATTTTTACAACTAAATTTTTCATGCTTCGAATTTTAGATCGAGACCCTTTGCATTTTGAATTTTAATATTCCATTGATTAATGTTGACTTCGGAAAATTTCTTCATATGCCAGTATAATGGTAGAATGGTTATAGGATTACCTTCATCTCCATATAAACAAAAGGAGTCTCTGAAGTGAAACCATTGGTGGTTAGAAGTAAATGTACCATATCCTATTAGAAACATTGTTTCCTCTGCAGACTATAAAGCAGGAGATGTTGACAATTTTTTTTTTATAATTTGGTATACATCTCGACTCATTAATCCTTCATACTATTGTGTTTTTTTCTTCATTCCACGCTAATCCAATCCTTCATGCATTTTGAATAGAGTTGATTAAATCATAATCCTTTCAATTCTAAGAGATGACATTTCATTAGTACTAGCTGACATTTTGATGTTCCTTGTTTGGGCTGTTCATCAGCTGTGTTATTACCGATATGTCCTATTTGCGCTTTGATCTACCCTAATCTAATCTGTTTATTGTAGTGGACTGAACACTGGATTTCCCTTGCGCGGGGTGTATGAGGCTCTAGGATGGATAATAATCGAGGAAGGCTATCAGGTCACATCTTTATACATTCTCTTGTTGTGGAGACTTGTCAAATAGCTTCCCGCATGGCTATTAATAATCCTTGAAAAACGAAGTTTTGTGAGTTTAATTTATCCATCCATTCCCTCCACTCTGAGATTTTATTTCCGTTTTTGAAAAAGAAAAAGATGTACCTTCCGTTGATTGGGAATAATAAGCTTCAATATTCGTTGAAGTGATTCGAGTTTGAATGTCAACTTGATTGCAGATATCAAAAGCATGGATTATATGGAGTGACAATCCTGCAATTTTTTGCTTGAAGTCCTCCGATGTTATTAGAAGTGTTTCGGTTTGTAAGTACTTCCACTTTCTGGACATAACAGTTAATGCAGCGTCCGCTTGCAATTCTAAGTGAAGGGGAGCGAGACCTGTAATTATCTAAAGAGCAGCTGTGGTGTGGTTCTATATGCTCCAATTATATACCGAAGAAAGATCCTTTGTATATATACAGCAATTTTCTTTCCATTCTAGCTGTTGAAAAGAGTACCCAAACTGCTGTTCTGTGAATTAAAACTTTTCTGCTATCATCTTACTATAAGATTCGTCTGAATTCGTGTCTTGCACTCCATGTGTTATTGATACTTCTTTGTAACAAGCATCTTAGATCTGTTGTACATTTGCCTTGTTCACTGAGATGTTTAGCCGAATTGTATTTTTCATCGATGAACAATCCTAAATACTAGTAATACTAGTTTTCTTATGGCAAGATAACTCGTTTCCTCTGTAGAAATAGATAACTGATGTTTATCGTTCAAAATTTTAAATTTTTGCAGTGATTCTCTTGAAAGTTAAGTAGACGTAGGACTTTTAATGGCAAGTGCAAAGTCTTTTAATGGTACTGCTATAGGACATTGAGTAATAAGAACTTCAGCGGCTACAAGATTCCATATTATTGACCCAATATAAGAACATTGAGGACTGTATTTAGTTTGTTCCTCGATTACTGGACCTTCACTATTTTGAATTGAATTTTCGATCGATGGATACCAGTGTCCAAAACAGTTTGTGTAAGATCTGTAGATTGAAGAACTTCTTAAATTCTGATTCGAATTTAATTATGTTTGTTGAGATAATTGTTTTTTATTAATATATATTGAGATAATTGGGTTGTTTTTTTTTTTGCAACATTAAATCAATAAACGCATCAACCAAGGATTTATCTATTCAAAATCTATAATTCATATTTATTCTAGTTTTTCTGACCTTTAAAAAGTAAATCTTTCAGTTAAATAAGATTTTTCTAGTATTTTACCTATAGGAAAGAAGAGAAACTGATCTGTAAAAATTATTATCTATTTTGCCCTTTATCTTTCTCTTAGGGATAGGACCATCACTCCTATTTTAAAATGTTCGGGAATGTATGAAACGCAAATATTTATGAGATGCTCTTATGTCCACCTTCTGCAAGTAACAGCATGTCCTTTGTCAACGAAACCTAAACCATAAGTCCGAGAGCATGCAAATACACATGGTGTATTTTGTTTCTAACAGTCTGAGTCGAAATTATGGCACCAGTAGCCCTCTGAAAGTGCTATTGCAGAAAAATGGGGTTCATAGTGTGGCTTCTTGGCCGTTAGTGTTAGATACCGATCCTCATGTTTTGTGATTGCACTCGTACGATCTTTATGCGATCTTCGACAAATATTTCCAGTTTCCAAAACCTCTTCTCTAATCTGGAAATGACCCTTTGAGAATCTCCTAACCCTTTCGCTACAACAGATTACATTTGATCCACCTCTAAACAACCTCCAGCTATCAATTATCTTGCTGAGATGTCATAGTCATTGTTACAAAACATTCAATGCGTGTCAATTGTTTTTAATTTATTCCTACAGAAGGAAAGCAGCAGGTCGCTTTTCACTCCTTATATAAAATGCCTAGTTTTCGACGTCACAGACAAAATTTGCATATTCCCAACTTTGTAAACATCATAATTTTCCTTTTTAACCTCATTTATTTCATTTTTTTGTTAAAAATATTGTCAATTATATTGATATTTCATAATATCCCCTGATTGTTTTGAGCAGTGTAAGTTATAAAATACATCTATCTTATTGTAAGAAGTTTTCAACATTAATTCTACTTTAAAGAACTTTGTATAGTTGTCAAACAAGAATATGTACAATTTATGTAATTATATTAGACATTCACAATTAATCATTTAAAATAAATAATCATTTAATAAAATTATTTTATTTTATTCATTTAAAAACTATGTTATATGTTTTATATTACCGAGAGTGAAAAAATATGTTTTCTTATTGGTGGTGCTTAAGTATATATCCCTTGCATCATTCTGAAACAATAATTTATATTTTATTAAATCTTTCATAAGGTTGATTAAATCTCATTTTAAATATAATATTTAAGACAAAATCTTTTCTCTATTATAGGCTTTTTATTAAAAGGTAGGTATCATTGTAGGTAATGTCCTTTTATCAAAAGGCATTTTTTTTTATTTGTTACAAATAACACAATAAAGAATATGCCAGCTAAATGAAGCTATTCACATTCTTCAAAAAGACGTCGTTGAAGCATAGTCTAAGGCATATAAAATCAAACCTGTAGTAAAAAATAAACTTCTTACTTGGTGGAGCCCACAGCTGAAAGTAAGGGGAAAAAAATAATGTTCTTAGATGAAAAATGCCAAAATCGGTAGGAGATGAAAAATAAAATTTATTTCGATTTGCCCCAAAACAAGAGTAACCCATAAGAAAGAATTTATCCATGCAAAACGCATATCTCGAGAAAATTCTGTTCAATCAGGTATAGAAAAAATCTTTTAAGAAACGTTCTATCCCCTTCAGAAAAATTTTAAGGCTGTAGATGAATCGAAAAGTGGTAATAACAAAGAAACTGCTAAGAAACTTTTGGGAAAAATCTATCCTCTCAGTTTTCAAAAAATGCGTTTTGTCCTGCGAAAATTAACTTTATTGCTAAAGAATATCCCTTTACAAAAGAAGATATAATAGAAAAGATAAAAATGCTTACGAAGCGAAAGGCTCCTGGATTTGATCACGTTTTCAGTATTACTAATGATTATTTTCCAGATGTTTTTCATAAACTCTTCAATACTATATATTAAATACTACTTTAGGTCTTATTCAGCGCATTTAAGACAGTAAATGGTATATGCATGAGTGATTAAAACAATCTGAAGTAATTTTCATTCAGCTAACATTTATGTTTTGGATATAGTAAGTAAATTTAGAAACTACCTTACGCCTAGAAGTATTACGTTTAAAAGTTTAGCGGAGATTATATGCGATTTTAAACAAAATTGTATAGCTTTGCTTGCGCGATATGCAGTACTCGCTTATTATCTGCTAGAAATCAGCACATTAAACGATAGAGAAAATGAGAACTACGAACTTGCAAAATGTCTCATTCATAAATTCCGGAAAAGACTTGAAATGCAAACTAATCTCACATAAAAAGGAAAACTATCAATAAATTCAATCCCTTAAGTCACGGCACTTCATTTGATAACAATAAAGAATCTATTCGTTTGTGGGAATCTGCATTTTGTGGAATTCAATGCTACTGAGCACTAGACGGAGAATTAAAAGCAGGGGTACATTCTTTTTAAGCTTTTAATCAATAAAGATTGTTTAAGATTAACAATTTTCCTTGCAACGAATTTTAATCAGTGACATTATTCCACCGAGAAATGCCATAAAAGTGGATTATTTGTAACAAAAGCCTTATATTGAGTGGATTTATAGAAACCGTTATTTGATTTCATTTCTCAACGATTTCATTTAATTTGTTTGCATATTTTCAGTTTGCGACAGATAAATAAAATACGTTGTTTAATTTTTCTTTCCTTCATCTCTTGTTATCGCCAAGTTTATTAATGTAACTTGCTTTCGATGACATCCGTTCAAGATTCTTTTTATTAGCGTTATTATTTATTTCAGGAAAATTGCTTTAACAAGCAACTTTATTACACACACACCACAAAGCAATTGGTAGAATCAGTAAAGAATATAAAAAATAATATTCTTTTTAATTCGTAGTATCACTCAAAGATCGTCAAAAATTTTGATTTAAAGGTTTCTAATACTTGAGTTACTTTCAAGTATAATCAGTGAGGTTTCTAATACTTTCTAAATATTTCACTAAGTCGAGAGGGCCAAGTCTTAGTACAATAGTATTAATATACCGTAACTTTTCGATAGCAAAAAAGAAAAAAATAAGTAGTGGAGATAATAATAAATATAGAATAAAAGTATGGAGCACCGCTTTTCAGAGTTAGAATAATCATTTCCTGGTTTTAAAATAGGAAAAACTGCTGTTTCTTTTTCAAGGTTTCGGTGAAATTATGATTATTCAGTGTCACAACATTTAACTTTTTGTTTGTTGGTGGCTGAGTTAATTCCCAAGCAATTTTTCGTTTAGAAGTGCCTGATGGCTTGATAGATATCATTGAGTTCTGAGAGTAACTGATATATGAAATCCAAAATATGATAGTTATTGAAATTGTGCTTGGTGAATTTGATTGATGGTAAATATCTGCCTATTGATAGTGAATATCATTAAGTTGAAATGATGGCTCTAGACTCGACAAATCGTTTTAAATTATTCTGAATAGTATTTGTAATGGGATTTAGAGATTTTAACTCGGACATTTTTAGTTCTTTCTTCTTGAGGTTTCTTGTTAACTCAAGCAGGACGTTTTGACATACTTATATGTTCTTTTAATGCCATCGTAGTGTTAGACATATAACAAAATATTAGAGACCAGACTCCAAATATAATTATACAAATGGGAGGAGTTGAACTTATAAAAACTCGGCCTATACTAAATCTATGCTAGATCTATAACGGCTTCAACAAGAGGGCCACTTTCAGGTTCATGGGGACACTTTAATTTTCATTTGCAAACATTATATATATATTTTATATATATATCGAGCCAACGGCCGTACCATGCTGAATATACCGGTTCTCGTTAGATCACCGAAGTCAAGCATCATTGGGCCCGGTCAGTACTTGGGTGGGTGACCACCTGGGAACACCGCGTGCCGTTGGCAAATTTGGGACCTGAATGACAGTGTCTTTCTGGCGCTCGGTGCCACAGGTTTTCGATTTGCCAATGTTTGTACGAATTTATATAGGTCCCAGTCTTATGACTGTAAGAGCGTCACGGAGCAAAAGTCAGGCTTCTACCTACATATCTCCATCACAACAGAAGCTGCTTCCTTCCTTCAATCATGAGCACGTATTTACCAGAAAAGGGATAAGAAACAACAACCACATATATATATCGTTAATATATTATTTACCAGAAAAGAAAAATATAAATTTGATTCACAAGTGCAGTTCACTCCAAAGTAGGATATTTTCAGAGTTCTTGAGTCTACGACAAATCTAATGCATCCGGTAGAAGGCAGACCTTAACTATCATACGGCGTGATTCACGAAATCACAAGAGGCTCACATTGTAAACAAGTGGGATCTCCGACCTGTTTAGTTATTTCACAGAAAAAGAGAAAAACGGCACGCGAGCTTCAAGCATCAACACGTCAGGAGAGGGGGGGGAGCTTCCCTCAAGTATCATTAGAGTGGACACTTCCTCAGATTATGGTCTATCACCAATTACGATGCAGCAACTCATGGTATAGTTCATATCCCATCTGTAACTGTTTTGGCCTGTAAAGGTCGAACAGACAGTCGGTAATTTCATGATGTATCATATTATCCATGACACTGCTTATCTGCTGTCAGATTTGAGTGACAGGTTGTTATTATGCTTCGTTAAAGAATATACATATAGAAAAGCTAAATCTTTTCTCTTGGGAAAAATGCTAAAAATTGAATGCAAAATTAAATTTGAATTACTTATTAAACTTTTAAATAAACTTTAAAAAAAATGGTATGGTATACAGCCCTGTTTATAAATTGAATTGCGTAAGATCATTAATGAATAAATTTTTTATAAATTCTATAATTCTAAATTGCATTTTATGGAAAGAATATTTCTTGCAAATATCACCAAGTGAATTTCAAATACTTTTGATATATTTCAAAAGCCGAAAAAAAAATTCAGTCCTCCGAGTTACAAAAAGACATTTTAAAAACTATTTCTCCATAATTCGAGCAGAATTCTCGGTACATGCTGAATCAGCAGGCAATGGCGGAAGCTGCTTTTCATTTCGTAGGATATTCAACTTTCCGAAAGGCAGAGAATAACCGAAACGGTCCACAGCCCCCGGCATGGCACTTTTCGAACATTCTGAACGGAAAACTAGGTCTCACAGGGCATGTCGGTTATTATAGAGGGGAAAAATGTTCCAAATAATTCACTCTCAACTTGTGATGTGTCTTTATATCATGCAGGGTTTTGAAAAGCTTTAATGTACTGGTAAAAGAGCTGACGATAGTGAAATATATGATCATTGATGTTTTATTGATAATTTAAAAATTTATATAATGTATTTTATATTTAAAATATTTAGTATTTCCCAACAATGCTATTTGGATGAGTGTCTTAGGAAAGAATTGGTAATTTTTATCACAGGATGATAAAAAAAAATCGATATTTCTTACAAAATTAAGCAACTGCTAATACGATGAAATTAGATAACGTAAATTAGTAAAAAAAAAATTAATTGATAGATTAAAAACTAATTAATTAATAATTAATTTTAAAATATAGGGCCTATTACAGCTAGAGAGATGGATTATTAAAAATCAGTTGGAAGCAAGAATAACAAGAAAAAAATAACGGAAGACTTTTTCATGATGTTAAGTTTTTCTTTTCACAATTCAAGAGAGAATTGCTTTCTCCTTTTTATTCTAAAAAAGATATGTGGAGAACTTCCAAGAAAATAATGTGGAAAAAGTCGATGATAGATAGCGCTGTAGAACAACAAAAAGTTGTTCAAATGTGCTACTTAACTCTTTGTTGTTCTATAGCGCCATCTAGTGTCGAGATTTTTACATTATTTTATCTTTTATTAAATCTAGAGTACATGATTTGAATTGTTTGTTATTTCAAATCATTTTTACGCACAAACCGTATGAATTGAGTATTATTCATTTCAATAACTTTGTATGTTTAAGATTATAAAAAGTAATTTTTCAGTGGATTAGAAAATTCGTGGAATTTATTTTGGATTAGAAAATTCGGGCATTTTAACTTTGTAAAATATTATCTCAGTGTAATGATAAATAACAGAGCATATGTTATGAGTAACAGATAAAAGAATGTATATTCTTTAACACAATACATTATTATATCATAAGTAACAAAATAATATATTTCTCTATTCTTTGTTTTATTTTATTTTTTTAAAGCACGAGTGCACATTAGAGGCGTTGATCTCACAAAATGAAGTGGAAACGTGTTCGGTTAGAGATAAGGCAATTACACTAATAGGTAAAGTAATTAAATTGAAATTAGATGTCTGTAAGGGCATTAAAATCTTAATCGTGGCATTTACTCTTCCTTCTTCCATCTTGTATGTCTTCCATGTAAACATATTTAGGGAGAATCGGACTTTTAATGGCAGTGTCAAGTTTAGAAAACTTTTAAGAGTTCCATTAGAATGAGTTCAATTTCAAAATAAAAGAATACTATCGATTGAATTTTACTTTACCATTCAGTATCGAATTTTATAAATTGATGCATGGTTACAGCTTTTCTAAAACAATTTATAGCAACATGGAATAAGGAATCTTAAACATCTGAAGGCGTGTAGAAGAGTTTTACGTATCGTTATTTTCTGCAATGAATGGTAAATTAAAATGAAATTGAAGAATTGAATTGCATTTTATGAGTTATATATATAAATTTTAAATATTTTTCTGAGGAAATGTGTGCAGGATGCAGCGCCAACTCTAGTCTAAGAAAGGATATTAATGTGGGTTGCAACATTCTGTTTCTTTCGAATAGAGGAGTGCTGTTTATTTTATTATGTAGCAATTACATAAAAACTTACATTAACCAAGTACAAATGTCAACAGAAATGATTTTCGAAAATTCGAGAAGAATGATGGTAAAAGAGAGCATACATAATTAACTTAAGCATGGGAGTGTAACCTGCCCCACCCAAAAGCTACACAATGCCACAGACACATTGAAAATAAAAAGAAAAAAAGGCGCCAAACAAAAAGGAAACTCGACATGGCGAGATAAAAATATATTGGAAATATCATGAATAAAAACATCACACCAGCCCCGCCCCCAAACAACCACTAACCTAATTCAGTATATATTACAGGTACTTTATTTGTTAGCGGATTGCACGTATTTTTTTCTTCCATAAACATGCCTATTATTGTATAGCATAATTTTCTCGTATGCATCATATACACAACGATGCATCTACACATTAATCGCAAAATTGTCTATCAGCTGCAAATCTTTTTCTTTAAGGTATATTTCTATTTATATATGAATTAAGGATGGGTATGAACTAATAGTAGGAATGAATTTTTTCAATTCCTACTATTAGTTCATACTCATCCTATATATATTTTTATATCTTGTTCAATTTTCCAATCGTTCATAAAATACTTTTTATTCATCCACTCAAGTTCAAATACATTTTTTTAAATTCGTAGTGGATGACACTTGATGTTAATACAGTTTTTTTTTTTCAAATATTAACTCCTTAATTAAATTTAATTAATTAATATTAGCTTTATATGGAAGAAAAAAAATTATCTTATGTAAGATATTTAGCAGGATATAAATTTAGGAATAAATACCGTCAGTGGCGAAACGTGTAGATCGCTGGGAAAAAAATTTCTTTTTTAGATTCTTTTTACATTCTGGGTTCTAGTCTGGGTCAAGAAGGGAACAAAATTGAAAATGAAACATGTGAATAAATTAGTGAGAGAGACGGAAAGTGTGTGTGTGAGAGAGAGAGGAATTTTTCTAACTTAAAAAAATCAATGAAAATTATTTATAAAGGACTTTCTGCAATGTAGTGAAAAAAAAGTAGGAACTGACTTTAAAAGTTTTTTTTTTAATATTACTTGTATATGAATTATTTTTTTATGACATACTGTTATATGCATACAATTTTTTATATGAGGCAAGGAATGACTTGATGGGAAGCAAGCTGGGTTACGGCTTCAAAGAGATCGTGGCTCGAAACCTGACAAGCGAAGTTAAATTGAAGGATACGGTGCACATGTTGGCAATTCACGCAGTAAATCTAAAGGCCAAAAAGTATTTAGATAGGGTTCAAGATAGAAACATGTGATTTTGATTATTTTCCTATTATATCACTAGATGTTGCTCGGAAATTTAATTTTGTAGTCAGTCATATAGAAGAAATTAATTTAATTTAAAACCTGATTATAAACAACATTTTCAGTTTCACCAAGTCCAGGTGAACGAATAAATATTTTATTGAGTGAACCCATCTTCAAGCAAGTAAAATAAAGTTGTCGAAAGACATGATGGTTTCAAATTCACTCATGTGGTTTGTTGATAGTGATCGCAAATCTCATGGGAAATTACAATCTCTTGATTAAAAGTGAAATGAATTTATATACTACTATGTCCAAAAAGTAAGACCAATTTTCAATGTAAGATTCACGGGGCTTATAGATTGTCAATTCTTTCTCTTTTTTAGGTTTCTGGCATTGTCCTTGACATCTGTGTAAATTTGACGTCAAAATATTCATTAGGGTTTGAGTTACGCTTGTCTTTGTGAGACGCTAAAACTGATTCCGGCGATTTTTGAAATGTCTGAATTAATTGAGCAAAGAACTTGCATTAAATTTTGTTTGCGGAAACGTATAGAATGTTTCCGATGGCATTCCTATATCGGAAAGAAATGTTTAGAAATGGTATAAAGATTTCAAAGAAGGCAGAGAACGCGTCGAAGACGAACAGCCCTCTGGTCGACAACCAACCTCAACCGACGAAGCTCACGTCCAAACAATTAACGATTTGGTGCTTATAAACCGTCGATTTACAATTAAAGACATTTCTGGTGATGTTGGAATTTCAAAAGGATCGTTGAATTCCATTTTGGGCCTCAAACGCGACAAATCTGGATTGGTACCGAAAACACTGAATGCGCCAGCTCACATTGCAACACACAACAAAAGTCACGGAGAATCAATGGATTCTCCGTGACTTTTTCGCCAAAAATGAAACCCATATCGTTCCACAACCACCATATTCACACCGTGTGACTTCTGGTTATTCCCTAAACTCAAAAGGCCACTCCGAGGACACCATTTCGAGTCGATTGAAGAGATTTAATGTGATTCGGGGCGCGTCTTGAAAGCATCGGCTACTGACTTCATAGCATGCATTGAGGATTGGAAAAAAAGTTGGCATACGTGCATTGTGTCCGGAGGGGATTGCTTTGAAGGCGATGAAATAAATTTGGGAGAATAAATGAAGAGTTTTTGAAAAAGAAATAATTGATCTTATATTTTGATCGTAGTAGTAACATTAATACATAAATACGTAACGGAAGTCTAGATGACATTTTTATAAGTAGCAACGTAGAGATTTATGAATTTTAGAATCAAGTAAAATTGACAACAGTTTTTCATGAATATATTTCTCAATGAATTATATTAGTGGATTGCTAATTTTCCATGCTTCAAAAATATACAGACAATTCTGCACTACTTATTATAGGTGGACGTATATAGTTCAATTTACGTTCCATAGCAGTAATGTAAGTTCTGCTAAATTATATAAACCAAAATGCCATTTTCATTATTAGCATTTTTTATATAGTTGTTCTTTTTAGAAGAAAGAGGTTTCACTGTCGATCATTATTTCAAAACTTCGTCTTACACTGTGGTGTATGTATTGAGTTCGAAAAGAAATTCACAACAAAAAAGAAACTAACCAAGATGGCGTTTCGAAAGTTAGTGAAAAAATATGGAGGAATTGTAACGGACAGGAGGCAAGTCCTGTATGGTAGAATGGAATGAAAAAAATGTTCAGGAACATTTGCTCAGCACTCCCAAAAATCTTTGATATTATAATTTTACCATGGTGGAATTTCGGGAAGTGAATGCCAACATATTGTGAAGAAATTGCAATTTCAAGCAGGCAATATGAAGTTAGGCTGGAATGGAATGAAACCGTCGATAACAAGAGGTTACACTACTGCAATTAGTGTCAAAATGTTTGGATGCATTGATTTTATGTTAACAATAGAGCGCATCACATTTTAAAAATTAAGTGTGATGCCCTTTGCGGAACATGAATTGATCTACACACATTTGTTAGATTGAGTATATGTGATGTCATTTTTAAAAAGTTATTAACAATTTTATTGATATATATAATTTTGGATCATGCTGTATATTATTTTATCTAACATATCACTTTGTCTAATGAGCGATGTAACGAAGTCTGTGTGTTACTCTGGATTGGTTCCAAAAATGACTGTTTTCACAAGTTTTATAAAATATATACACTTTTACTTACAATCAACGTAGTTAATAAATTTCATGAATTTTCCTCACAATAATTAATTAAACAATAAAATGAAATCTTGATATAAATTTATATTCAAATGTCCTACATGTCAATTGACATTCTTGTTAAATTTATCTCACACTTAACTTAATTGGCCTACTCATAATTCTCGTTTAATGTTTAGCACAAACTAGACCTATGTGTCTGTCGAAATCTACTTCAACAGCTGCCCAAATTCTTTCCTTTCTTCTTCACTGTAGAGTCATTCAATTAAAATGTAATATAAAAATAGGACATTATTATTTTGCTTAAAATGTAAAATTTAATGTAGTTCAAGTTAGATAAAAATTAACTAAACGATATCTCCAAACAATAATCAATAGAATACTTCTTAAAATCCTATAAAATTACTGATAAAAATAAATTTAGGGCCGATTTATGGCTGCGCGTGTCACTGATCAGAAATGTCACTGATTTCAGAAATAGTCAGTCAGAAGAAGGAGAATTAGAAATAGGAAATGGTCTATATAACATCTTGAATAAGGCTTACTCATGAAGTCAAGTTGCTTCATAGTATCTCCAGGTTTTTCTCGCACTCGAGGCACAGAGACAGGGTGGTTACCCATGAAAGCAGTCACAGATAGTTTGTTAGTATACTTGTTTACGAGTATAATAAAAAGGAAATGTAATTTAATTGTTTTAAATTCCAATGAGAGTAAATTTATTATTATTGTTTTTTTAATTCTTAATATTTTTTACAGTCATTGTAATTTAAGCACAATTTGAATAACTATTCATGAAACAATACATGAACATTTTTTAGATTGGAATATAAGAAAACATTCATTAACGACATGAAAACAAAAAAAAAATGTTACTCAAAATATTTTTTTCCTTAAATGCTAATATGTCTGTGAAGAATTTTTAATAAGATTCTCACACCTTTCTTTTTCAAAGAGATAAACGTAAAGAAAAATTACAATCACTAGAAAAAAGAAGTAAAAATAAAAAAAAGAAGTCGGAAAGGAAACAAATATGAGTCGATACAGAAGTACAGACAGGCGTCAGCACGTAAAAGAGCTTAACCGGATTAGATGCGATGGAAAAAAAAGAAGCTTGTATCTCGCCTTCATTATGGGCGCCCAAAATAGACAAGAGTCAATAAAAAGAGGAGTCCGTGGCTTGCCGGATGAAAGGAAAAGAATCGAACTCAATCTGAATGTGGAACTCCAGCTCAGAAGGAAGAATTTCTTTTTTTTTAATTTCCAAGCTCTTTGTGCGTGGTCATCTTCATTGAAATGGAATATTGGTTTTCTTTTTCTACTTGTTTCTTTCGAAAAAGGTATTATCGGAGTAATGCGAGTTGGTTTGCTTTCCCATGATAACTTGTAAAGATTAGGGTTGTGATTATTTGGTGGAATTTATTGGAATTCAGATGCATAGAATTAGAAAAGTGCCTAGTTTTTTGTTATGTTTTTTTTCATTTTTTTTACTATCCTAAAGAAGAAGCCCTTCTTTTATTTTGATATTTTAGCATTAGGTTTTTAAGCAGTAATTTTTCATTTGCTTTTAAATATTTAAAGCAATAGTGAATTTTATAATTGTTTTTTTAATTGCCATATTATTATCGTATATATAGAGATAAACGTACAAAAGAAGAAAAAAAAAGAGGAATCGAAAAGGAAACAAATATGAGTAGATACAGAAGTGCAGACAGGCGTCAGCACGTAAAAGATCTCAACCGGATTAGATGCGATGGGGAAAAAAGCCCAACCTTGTATCTCACCTTCATTATGGGAGCTCAAAATAGACAAGAGTTCATACAAATAAGAGTCCGTGGCTTGGCGGATAAAAGAAGAGAATCGAACTCAATCTGAATGTGGAACTCCGGCTCAGAATGTCAACTTTCTTTTTTTTTTAATTTCCATGCTCTTTGTGCGTGACCATCTTCATTGAAATGGATTGCTCGTGTGAATGTTTTCTTTTCTTGTTTCTTTCAAAAAGGTATTATCGGAGTAATGCAAGTTGGTTTGCTGTCCCATGAAAACTTGTAAAGATTAGGGTCTGATTATTGTGTGGAAGTTATTGGAATTCAGATGCATAGAATTAGAAAAGATCTTTGTTTTTTTTTTTTAGTTTTTTATTTACTGTCCTAAAGGAGAAACGTCCCGTCCCTTTCCTTTTAGTATTTAAGCTCGAAGACAGTTCTCTGATTATTTACAGTCAATGTAATAATCCATGTTGAATTTTATAATTGCGCGAATATATATTGTTGTCGTTGTCTAATTCTCAGATCAAACTCTATAACCTTCAACTTAAAATTAATAAATTAAAAAATGTAACTTTGTAATAGTAATAATTCATCCATATTCTAAGTAAATCCATACAAAGTCTAAAAGTTAATCAAAATCAGCATAATTAGGCTGGAGATATTGCTCCATTTTTTTTTTTTTTTTTTTTTTTTTACCAAAATTTTACTTAGACAAATGTCAAGACAGAATTTAGACAGAAACACTTAGATATAGAATCAAATAATTACCAGAAAAAATTATTGTTGGATTTAGTTGGGATATTTCGTGTATATCAGAGATGTTTATAAGTATATTTCATTTTATAAAATTATTTAACATGCCAAGTTATGATCTTCTCTTATTGCACTTTTCCATTTCCTAATTCTATAAAATTATTTACGGAGAAAAAAAGATGCATCGAAACCCATTCTGGCAAAAAAAAACCTAAAGATAAACTAGACAAATCATAGTAAACACAGGAAAAAATAACTACTTTCTATTTTTACCAGTAGAAAAATTAAAATAGTCTATCTCCAATAAAAGTGTTTGATAAAGAAGTTCCTTGGGTCGATGAATGCAAGTACTTAAGAGTCATCCTAAACAAAAAAAATTATTCTTTAACTCACACACAAGAAAAAAACAATAAATAAATAAAACGAATACTGTGGGTTTCTTTTTAAATCCAATAGAAACAGATTAGATGTGAGCTCCAAAGTTCTAAAGCATTCGTCAGACCTGTTCTTGCGGACGTAGGATATTTTTACCCAGTATAGTATTCCTTTATTTTTAATTATTTTGTTTCTAATAATTCTTAACCACATAAAATTTAAAAATTTATGCAAGTGAATGTACGTAAATTTCCAGTGTGTCCTAATGACCTTATATTTTATGTGAACTAATGGAAATGTAAATAGCCAGATGTGGTACAATGACTTGCAAATCAGGACGTTTTAAATCGTCATACATCAGATAATCTAATGTAGATGATTAAAAGATGTTTAGGTGTGCTCAGTTTAGCTTCAAAAATTAAATGGAATAAATTTTTAAAAATCCGTAAGAATGAAAATAAAAAATTAAAAAAATTAAAAAAACTCTGAATTTATACTCGCTCTACTATAAATACCCATTCGATTTTATAATTCGGAAAATATTTTCCTAATATACCTTTATATAAATACCTAATATAAATACCTATATAATAGTGAAAATTTGTATTAAATTTTTTTATTCGGAAATGCAGACTGAAACATTGTACATAAAAACATGTGCAATTGTTCATAATATAGAATATATTTACTATAATTTGATTAATAATAACATATAAGAATTAATTTGTAGATTGATTAATTAAATTAATAGTAAGATAATATAAGAATAAGATTAAATTAAGAACATATTTACTGTTCTACGTGTGTATAAGAAATGCAAAGTATTATTTTGATTAAGTGTTTATATATATATAATTTACTGTACAATAAATTCTACAAAGTAAATATGCAGCTTTCTGGCTACAAATGAAGAATAATTGCTGTTCATAAATCTAAATAAGCTAAAAGAAATAGAAAAAGGAAAAAATATTGAAAATAAAGGATGATAACGTCCTATATAATAATATTGTAATAATGAAATGTGCAAACAGGTGCCTACAGTTGCATCTGATTTCGAACACTTTAGTTTGATTATGCTATTATGTATCCTGGAATTCAGTAGTTTGACAAACAACTTTGGGATTATATAATTTAACCAAGTAATTTCATTGGTCGGTTAAAATAATTATCTTAACTTCCGGCCTGTACATTTTATTAAGTTTCTCATAGTAGTGGCATTATTTGTACAAAACTTGAAACAATATACACAATTATTCTAGGTAGCGCATGTTTTATGACTGTAAATTAAATTCTGGAAACCAGTATAGATAAAGAATTTTTTTGAAAAACGAAGAAATAAAGAAGATAATGTATAAACAGGTAAAGTATTTCAAAATAAATCAATGAATAAATCTATTAAAATATATTATTGTTAAATATAACAAAACTACTTATTTAGCTATTAGATTTGACAAAGAAGGAATAACAAAGATCAGCCAGATGCTGAATGACACGTTGCTGCTGAAGAGCAATCCATCATATTAAAAGTGCAACGTAAAATCCCGAGAAGTTTCCCGAAATGAAGGAGTTGGTAAGCGTTTTTGAAAAGAAGTTCTTCAAAGGAGTTTAAACTCTATGTTACGAACTGAAATCAATCACTGTCGCCTTATTTATAACGGAACATTTCCAAAGTAATGAGTCGTATTGTGATATTATGGTGAAGGACAATATTATTAAAGTAAAACTTTTACTTTGAAAAACAATTTTCAACTCTGTGGATGCAAGTCAATACAATAAGTCAATTTTGTTTTTGTTGAGTTAGGGTGAAAGAAGAAACTTCTAAAAGAACTTCAAACAAAAGACATACTTATTGAATTTTCTGTAATCATCAAATCTTTTCAAAAAGGCATTTGAAATGTTTTTCATCGACAATGTATCGATATTCCTTGTAGTACTATCATCAGAATCTATAGAACAAATAAAGTTTATTTAGGAAAGGCCGAGTTTTGTCTGACTTTTGTATTAAGTTGAATCTTTTATTCGGATATCTTCTCTGTTATCAGTATTGGAAATCCTGAAAGCATTGATTGGATCGATATTTCAAGAGAGCTCCAATCCATAAAAATCCTTTGGTATTTTAAGGAAAATGTTTTGTTCTACATAGAGGAAAGCAGTTTTAATAGAAGTGCGACTGAATGAAATGTTATAGGAATATAAAATAATGTATGGTTTTTATAATATTAAAATAACCATACATTATTTTACATATTCAGGTAACTGGAAATTTTTATTTAAAAAACTTGATGTTTAGCATTAAAACTGATTGCCAAAAGTTCGACAAAGAAATTGTTTAGAAGAAAAACTACTACTGTGCCCAAAAAGTAAGACCAATTATTTTTTTTTCAAAACCTCTTTATTTATTCTTCTAAATTTATCCCGTCTTCTTTTATCTTCAAAGTAATCCCCTCTGGAAACAATGCACTTATGCGAACTTTTTTCTGAACCTCAATGCATGATAAAAAATCATCGGTCAGGATGGCCTTCATAGAGCGCGGCGATTCACGTTGAATCTCTTCTATCGACTCGAAACGGTCTCCTTGAAGTAGTCTTTTAAGTTTAGGGAATAGCCAGAAGTCGCACGGTGTGAATACGGTGGTTCTGAAACGATATAGGTTTCATTTTTGGCGAAACAGTCACGAAGGATCAATGCAGTGTGAGCTGGCACATTCAGTGTTTTCGGTACCAATTGAGATTTGGCTCGTTTGAGGCCCAAAATGGAATTGCCCGATTCTTTTGAAATTCCAACATCATCAGCAAGGTCTGTAATTGTAAATCAACGATCCGCACCAAATCTTTAATTTTTTTTGGACGTGGACTTCATCGGTTGAGGTTGATGGTCGACCAGAGGGCTCTTCGTATTCAACGCTTTCTCTGCCTTCTTTGAACGGTTTATACCACTTGTATACATTTCTTTCCGATATAGAAATGCTCACCAATTGCCCTCTGTAACATTCGGTACTTTTCTGCAAGCAAAATTTAATGCAAGTTGTATTCACAATTAATTCAGAAATTTCAAAAGTCACCGGAATCAGTTTCAGCGTCTCACAATGCCAAGCGTAACTCAAACACTAATGAATATTTTGACGTCAAATTTCAGACAGATGTCAAGAACAGTACCAGCAACCTAAAACAGAAAAAAAATTGAAATTCCATAAGCCCCGGAAAGTTTCAATTTAAAATTGGTTTACGTTTTGGACACAGTAGTATGTACTCTTAAGTAGTGATTCCCAGACTTAACTTTCTAAACTTTTCTCCTCATTTTTCTTGCTATGAATCATGTCCTACTTATGAAGAGTTCACTGACAGGTAATTAAGGAGTTTCAGTTGAAAAAGCACCATATTTTCGTGTCTTATGAAAGGAATGTCCACTAGAAAGCATGATTGTAAATGCGAAATGCTAAAGAGCGCTGCCTAAATCATCATTCTGAAAATAGTGGCTGAAAATACCTCACTAATAGTTGCGAACATGATTTGCACTAGAACACGTTCAAACATATAATTCGAATATGAAAGTTAATTGAATCCTTTACGTCGGGCTGCCTCACCCTTCTAATAGAAAAATAAATATATCATTTCACAAAATGATATTCAATTATCTATTATTAGTATCGATGCTTTATTACTTATATTTGCATTAAGTTATATATAAATAAAAGTTATAAAATTTTTATTCAAATTATTAAGCCTAAATATAATTTAAAAATTTGCAAGTAATTCATATATTTATTTCTTTAAAATAAAGCAATTAACAAAAATTTGAATTTATTTTTGGAAAAACTAACGAAATTATCAACGTTGCAGGAGCATTTACTTCTACTGAAAATGTTCACTAGAAAGCTTATTTTATTATTATTAAACTGTATTGGGTGTGGTTGTGTTGAGATACTTGAGGCACAAATTTCAGAACTCACAGATTTATTTACACATGCACCAATACCACACATATACAATTAGACATATTAAAAACTAAATTTAAAATATAAGAAAGATAATTATATCTTAGTGAAAGTACTCTCCTATAAGCCGACACTCGGCTAAAAGCAGGATTCCGCTAAATACACTCATGTCCATAAATTAAGGATAATGAAGTTCAGGCAAAGAAAGAGACAGAAGAAAACAAATTTGACTTATTTGTAAAGTCTATTTATTAAACAAAAGGTAAAGAGCAAAAAAGATGCTATATGTTTGACACAATTAATAAAAATTGCGATTTTTACTCCCTGGAGCAAATTTCAAAAAAGAACCTATTTACAAAAAAACAGTGTAACATGGTTAGTATGATGGTTAATATACAGTATGTCTCCCGGACGAGGCAATGCTAGGCATGCTGAACACGGCCTAGGCATGCTGAATATCAAATTATCAATCTGATCTTGGGGAATATTACACCACTCATCAAGCAATGCCCTCCGAAGTTCCGGTTGACAAGTGGGAGGGGGTTGACGGGCTGCAATTCGACGGCCAACATGCTCTATTGGATTCAAGTCCGGTGAATATACTGGCCAATCCATACGGGTGATATCCTCCAATTGAAGGCATTCGTCTAGAATGTTTTCACGGGGAGGACGGGCGTTGTCATCCATAAACAGAAATTCAGCACCCATGGCGCCCCGAAACAAACGTACATGTTGTTCCAGAATGACATCCCGATAGATGTGGCCTGTCATCGTTACACTCTGAACAGGCAGGTCAGTTCTGGAACCAAGAATAATTCCTCCCCAAACGAGCCATCCTGCACCACCGTAACGGTGTCGTTCAATGTTGTTCTCTTGGTGGTAACGGGTATCTGGCGCTCGCCATATGAAAGTCCGGCGAGAATCAGACTGCAAACTAAACCTGGATTCGTCGGAAAACATCACACCAGACCACTGTTGCGGTGTCCACAATGCATGCTCTTTACTACAGGTTAATCGCAGGCGACAGTGAGTTGCGGTAAGTGGAACACATCTGACAGGCCTACGAGCATATAGACCAATGGGCCCTAAGCGTCTGTACACGGTCTGCCTTGAAACTGTCATGCCGGTAGCTGAAGAGGGCTGACGAGACAGGTCTGATGCTGTGCTCCGTCTGTTCCTTTTGGCAGTAACTGCTAAATACGTCTCCTCATTCGGCATTGTAACTCGGGGGCGACTTGTACTGTAACTTCTACTCACATTACCATCATCTTGGAACCGTTGCCAAATCCTGGAGATGACACTCTGGGCGATTCCAAGTTCCTCGGATACTTCCAGCTGGGTACGTCCACATTCCAGTCGTCCGATAATTCTACCACGTAAAAAATCATCCAAATGCTTCCTTTGTGCCATAACTATGTGGTTATTGCACTGAAAGGCTTTTAAAGCGCTTGTGAACAATTTTACTTCTTTGCCACCATTCCTTATATACCCCTCTCTTACACCCTCGTCATTGTGACGTACTATCCGCGCCATGTGGTGGTTTCCTGTAATTTGCATATTCTTCTTCAAGATGTGTGTGATAATTCTACAGGTGAAATTTTTAATTTTAGAGTTCAATTTCTGTGTGATTCTGAATTATCCTTAATTTATGGACATGAGTGTATAAGTACACTTGGGTGAGAGTCTGTAGGCGGAATGACCATTTTTCCTGAACTCCAAAGGAGGCGCTCTTAAAAGCAAGACAGAGAAAAAATGGTTACAAAACTTATTTAGTATTTCGTTTGAAACACAATACACCTTTATTGTGGAAGAATTTAGTTCTTTATTTTAAAATCTGGATAAGATATTAATATGTTTCCGAAATAAGAAAAACAAACATTGAATTTACTTTTTTAGTTTTACTTTGTAAAGAAAAATAAGATTATTGAATTATTCTTCATTTATCCTTTTTCTAGAAATAATCCATTAGTTTAAATTTCTACTACTTTTAAAAACCCAAAACTTTCTCATTAAAATAAAGACAAGCGCTTCAAATTTTCTTTGTACTTTTATGTTTATTATTCAAATGGACCCAGACAGCTTGACTGAGTTTCTGATCTTAGAAAGCTAGGCACGAAACCCAGTAACATGTCGAACAGAAAATTACCTGTATTTGGGCCGAGGATTATGACAGTAACGGATTGCGGCGGATTTTTCAGTTTACTGCGTAAACATTACATTTTAACAGGAAGGAGAAGGATATGAACTTCCTACGATGATGACCCGCTTTGGGTATCATTACCTCACTGAAGTAATGGTCTGCTTGTAAAGTGATCAGCAAATTTCACTGGCTTATGAAGCAACGCTAAGGAGCGTAAGTATACGCTATAAAATGTTTCTCTGATACGTTTATTAAATATTTTTTTGATACTTTTTTTTGGTATGAAATTTCTGTTTGATGTATGGCACGCGAATTGAATTAGTAATACCCATTTTTATATTAGTGACGAGTAAGATGAATTTGTTACTGCATTGGAATCGAAGAGAAAGAGGGAGGATACCAACAGATCAGAGTGAGTTCTGTTCGGAACTCTGTAAATCGTCGAACAGAGAGAATTGCCTGTATTTATGACTGGGATGATGAAACATCGTAAACCAAAAAATTCCACCATTAAATTTTAAGTGGAAGTAGGAGGATATAAACTTACTCAGAAGACTTACTCACTTTGGATATTATTACCTCACTGATGAAATAGTCTGCTTGTAAAGTGATCAACAAAATTAGCCAGCTCATGAGCCAACACTAAGAAGCGCAAATACACGCTAAAAAAAGAACATACGCAAATAGGTTTGAGGTCATCAAGTATATGTTTCATACTTTTATGTGACATGAAAGTTCCATCCGAAGTCTGGCACGTGAATTGAACTGGGAATTCCTATGTTTGAGTATATTTGTGACGAGTAAGATGAATACGTTAGCCAAAAAGTTACTGCATTGGAATGGAACAGAAGAAAGGAAAATGTCAATTGACTAGATGCTGCATTTGAGACACTGGATACCAACAGTGACTCACCAAAGTAATGGGCGATTTGTAAAGTGATCAACAATTTTCACTGGCACATGAACCAAGTCTATCTAACTCCCTGGCACTACAGTCCATGGTGGGGCAAGGCCGTCAGTCTACTGACAGATTTTGAGACAGATGCTTTTTTACAGTGTAGAGTTATCAGCAACTATACCCAACGATCTACTAAGCAAAAGCGGATTCTGAACTACAACAAACATCCATGGCACTGAGTGGAATCGAAATAGAAACCTGTGCCACCGTGAGCCAGAGCGCTAGGAGCCGAGTCTAAAAAGTATATATTAAAAAAACGTTCTGCAAATATATCTTTGCTCGTCAATTGCTATTTGTCATATCTTCTAATCATTTTGTGCTTCTTTTAAAGTAGTTTAACTTTTACTTGTAAAACAATATGTTGCGTTCTCTTCCAATCTGTTCGTGATCGTCTTGAGATTCGCGTCTTGCAGATTGGGAACCAAGAGATATGAGAACCACAAATAAAAAAAAAGTAATCAACTCTTATATTAAAAACTATCCTACGCAACATTGATGAAAAATAATTTATAAAGCAAAATTCCTCTCGTCCATGTTTTAAAAAAATTAGCTATGAATATGTATTAGATGCAAGAGAGATGGAATTAAAAAAAAAAAAAAGCAAAAAATTTGAGTAAACAACACTTGATCTTAATTTAAAAAGGGAAAAATCAGTGAGGCATAATAGATCGCGATAATTTGTTTTCGGTGTAGAATAATGGAGAAAAAATAATCGTGAGTAATTATAGTTGAAACAAATTGACTGTGTTTCTTTAATTTCAAATATTTTTTTTTTTTATTAAGGACATTATTTCTGCTTGAAAAAGTTGAAATCAAGTTTTTTTTTTTGTGCTTGTTTTGCTATTGTTATTTTGGAATTAAATATTTAAACACATTTTTCTTTTTGTGCATAGAATTTTTAAAAATATTTTATTAATTACCAAAGATTTAATATATAAAAAAACTACAGAAATGTGAAAGCAAAGATAAATAAAAAGGAGAGTAAAAAAGGGATTTTTCAGAATTTAAAAAAAAAATTTAATAAAGCCACGAAATAATAATATAAAGCCACGAAAACAACCATCATTCTACATAAAGTTTTATGTGATTACTTATTAGTCGCACCAATAAATAAAAACAAAAAAGAGAAAAAAATGAAATTGAATTAATTTAAGATGCAAAGTCCGCATTAAAAGTGTTAAAAATATAGATATACATATAATCTTCTGAAAACTAAATAATATCTAAAATCTACAGAAATTTGGTTTGTTGGTCAAATGTTTACATAATTGTGTCAAAATAATTATCATCTAAAAGAGAAGTTCAGCATTTTTTTTTCTACTATAGAAATGAAATAAACTTAACTATTTAATGTTTCACTCACTGAACTGTTTGTTATGTTCTGCTCCTTGTTTGGGAAACGGCTAAGTATGTTGCCGATAAAATTTAAATACTTTTTAAAGTATGACAAAAGCTTTAAAAGAACAAATTAAAACCAAAAAGCTCCGAAGGCGTAAAACCGGCAGGAGAGTATTGTTACAAAATTGATTGGATATTGAGCATGCTAATGCATTTAACATGATCAAAATCCAAAAAGGTAAAAAATTTTTATTTTTTCAAAGACAAAAAGGATGGCCTGGTAAAATGGGTGATGTAAATAAAAATGTTTTGATGTCTGAAAAATGTCTATTGATTCTTGAATTTTGAAAAAATGCAAGAATGTAAAGAATAAAATAAAATATTACTATATTAACAAATAGAAATTTCCTTAGAATGGATATGAAGATAAAGTAACTTAATTGAAAGTGATAAATGTTCTTCAGATACGGAAAGCAAAGTCCCTCTTCTGTTTCATCCCTCCTCCAAAAAAAGCAGAATAATTTTGACCATACGGTTATTGCAAAATTTTGTGGTAGAAAAACAGCTATTGATTTGACAGCAACACTTAAAAATGCAAGGGGCTTGCATGCTTAAAAATGCATGCACAACGCTTGAAAAGGAACAGCGGAGAAATTAGAGCTCAAGATTTAAGAAACCAGTCTACAGCTGATTTTCCTTTTAATGTTTATTATGACTGATAACTTTCGGAAATATTGTACGTAGAGAAACAGTTGACCGACTACCATTTATTAATTCAGGAAAAGACATACACTAAAGTGACAAAAGTCATAGGATAGCAATATGCAAATTTTCAGATGGCAGTAGCATCGCGTAGAAAAGGTATAAATGCGCAGTGCTTTCTCAGAGCTTTCATTTCTGTTCAAGTTATTCATGTGAAGAGGTTTTGACGTGATGATGACCGCACGACGGGAATTAACAGACTTTGAACGCGGAATGTTAGTTGGAGCTAGACGCATGGGTCATGCCATTTCGGAAATCGTTAGGGAATTCAACATTCCCAGATCCACTGTGTCAAGAGAGTGCCGAGAGTATGAAATTTCAAGCATAACATCCCACCATGGACAGCGCAGTGGTCGACCGCCTGCACTTAACGACCGAGACCGGCGACGTCTGCAGAGTCGTAAATTCTAACAGACAAGCAACACTGCGTCAAATAACCGCAGAAATCAATGTGGGACGTACAAGGACTTGTCTGTTAGAACTGTGCGGAGAAATTTGGCTTTCTTTGGGCTATTCCAGCAGAAGACCGACTCGAGTGCCTTTACTGACAGAACGACATCGCTTGCAGCGACTCTCGTGGGCACGTGAGCATATCGGTTGGTCCCTAGATGAATGGAAAACCGTGGCCTGGTCCGATGAGTCACGATTTCAGTCGGTAAGAGCTGATGGTAGGGTTCGAGGTGGCGCAGACCCCACGAAGCCATGGACCCAAACTGTCAGCAAGGCACTGTTCAAGCTGGTGGTGGCTCCGTAATGGTGTGGGCTGTTTTTCATGGCATGGACTTGGTCCTCTGGTGCGACTGACCGAACATTGACTGAAATGCTTATGTTCAGCTACTTGGAGATCACTTTCAGCCATTCATGGACTTCATGTACCGAAACAACGATGGGATTTTTATGGATGACAATGCGCCATGTCACCGGGCCACAACTGTTCGCGGTTGGTTTGAAGAACATTCTGACAATTCCAACGAATGATCTGCCCACCTAGATCGCCCGACATGAATCCCATCGAGCATTTATGGGACATCATCGAGAGGTCTGTCCGTGCCCAAAATCCTGCACCATCAACGCTTTCACAATTATGGACTTTTATCGAGACAGCATGGCTCAATATTCCTGCAGAAGACTTTCAACGACTTGTTGAGTCCATGCCACGTCGAGTTGCTGCACTTCGCCGGGCGAAAGGAGGGCCGACACGATATTAAGAGGTATCCTATGACTTTTGTCACTTCAGTGTATATACACTGATACTTCTTAATATCGTGTCAGCCCTCCTTTCCTCCTTTATTAATTATTAATAAAGGAGGAAAGGATATTATTAAAGGATATTATTGACTCCTTTATTAATTCCGACAATGTTGTAAAGCTGGCCTTCCAAGCATTCATTGAATCTCGTATACCAGGGTTTTATACCACCGGTCGAAACGCTGCTTAACTAGCAAAAGTGTATAGACAATATGGGTGCATACTTTGTTGAGTAAAATAATTCCTTATACTTGTAAGTTATCAACCAACTTTATCTTTTTTTATAAATTTTATCCTTGATGACTCGATATAGCATGTATAGAAATTGCATTTTTTATAATTGAGTTAGCTTTAATGAGTTCGGCAGTAAGTTTCTTTCATTTATTGCTTAAAATCGAGATTTTAATACATTATATATGGTATTAATAATTTATGGTTACTACTTTTTTTGATAGCTTTACATTATTAAAAGTTCAAAGTTTCTTTTAAATTATTTAATTAAATATAATGAAATATTATATAATATTTACTGAATCCGTAAGTATTCGAGAAATAAAAATATAGTCTATTTTGTACGCTCGACTCGCGATAATTTAGGCAGCAAGCATATTACAATGTTCAGAGTTGAATCCATTGAGAGGATCTGTTGCGGTCAATACTTTCAGAAAAACGGAGACTCGATAGCAGCTTAGGAACTGAGTAAAGCACCTCGCATCGATAATAAAGCAGCCTTGTAAATGTTTTACGGGTTTTCAAGAGCATGCTCGTTTGTAGAGAGTGTGCTTGTGTGTGGTGTAGGTGGGCTTGTTTATTGTCTTCTTTGTATAGATTCGAAGTAGTTTTTAGTAAATTTTAACTTATTTCGTTCTAAATTTTATTACATATTTTAGCTGATGCTTCGAGGAAATTATAATATTTCCAAATTCTGGTGAAATACGCATTACTGAGTTCAAACTTGACGATTGAAGAAGTTTGTTAAAGACTTCTTTACAATAGTAAATCAACTACAATCGAATTACGCTTAGAAATGTTGTCCTGATAGAACTTAGAGTTTCCGTGGATTAAAATTGGCATATATTTTAAATTTTTGCTTAAGATGTCAAACATCTATTGATTAAAAAAGGAATTAATATAAAACCAGCGAGAAACACAAGCCTAACAAAGTACACAAGTAAAAAAGTCGAAAAATTCTGATTGCATTGTATAGTGTACGAATAAACTTGTCAAAATTAAATATTTTTAAATGTTGCGGTGATATAAATCAATGAATAACATTTTTGAATAATTTTCAGTCTATCATTCTTAACAATGACTTATTAGATAAAGTAAATAAATTTAGTCATCTTAAATTATAATTATATGATGAGTAATAAATTTTTCAATGCTTCTGATTTCCGACGCCAGTCGTTTTCTGTTTCGTCTTTCTGCAGACATAACAGCCGCGACTCAAAAAGCAATTAATCAGGAAAAGAAAGTATTCCTTCTGCTTCAGAATTGATTTCCGTCAGTGTTAAAGGAAATATAAATGTACCAAACTGCGTTTTTTTTTTTTTATTTATTTGATCATTTAAGTTCTGACTATGAATATGCAATTAATTTATCATTAGACAAAAATAAATATTTTCATGAAGAAAAAAAAATAGCGTGTTTTAAATGTTTTTGTATTAAGAAACATATATATCGTTTTTGTAAGAGTAATGTAATTTGTTCACGCCTTTCAGGAAGAATTCTTCGTTAATGTGTTTTTCAAAATATGAAACAACATAAAAAAAATGATGAATCCTCTCAAAGCATTGTACTCACAAATCAATCATTTTTAAATGAAATTTATTTGCAGATATTGATAACTTGAATTAAGAGATAAACAGTATTATAATTCTGAACAGTAATTAAATAATTATTATTAATATATAACTATTATTATAAATTATTATTATTATGCTCAATAGTTATAAATGTATTATATTATTGAGATGTATTATAACTGATAATAACTGATAACTGATAATAACGTATAATAACTGATTCCAGATCGCAAAAAATTATATATTAAAATTTGCTGCTGATAGTTTGGGGTTTGATATCAAATGGGAAGAATTGATGGCTATCAGATTATTTGGATGAACCTAACTAACTGAACACCATAATCTTTATTTGATACAATTGAGCAGTATAAATAAAGCATATAACACTAAAGTTGAAGTAATAGACGGAAAGAAAATTTCTTCATCAATTCTAACAAATAGAATTTTAACTGCATAAATGATTTCGAAGATAAAATAACATTTTTACGTGGCATTTCTTATGATTCTATAGGTGACTAAAAAAGATTTAAAAAAAAGGTGACTTTATTTAGTTTTTAATGATATGCATTGTTTTTAATGAGTGAAAATAGTTCTTAAAGAGATTAACGAACTCAGACGAGTAAAGATTATTTTCATTATATTTCTATTCATTTTTGTATTTCACACATTCAAAAAACTCTACCTTTGTATTTCTTCTGCTTGCATTGCGCAAAGCGGCGTAATGGCCAATTGACTAGCGCTCTGGCCTTTGATGCCCCAAATAAAATTATATAAACTTCCGGTCCGAATCCTGGCAGTAACATAGATGTTTGTTAGTAGTTCAGTATCCACGTTAAACTGTAGAATGACTGTAGACCGATAAACCAAACCAATCACGTGTTTGCTCATGGTGCACCAAGATCCTAAGCCTACTGGCAGATTCCGAAATATTAGATTTTTCCTTCTTACTGGGTAAGGTTGTCATACATATATATATCAGACATTGTATGACACATTGGTCATTATAGACACATTGGTCATATCAGACCAAGGCTTTATAAAGGGTCCACTACAAACATCCATGACACATTCTCGAACCCTACACCTGTGGCACTGAGCGCGTAGTTTTATGACTTATTTAGTTACCATATTGGCCTCAAGGTGATGTATTATGGTAGGATATTTAAAGAGAATATGACAGAAAATCCGGAAAACTCTCTAAACTCAATTTATGTTAATGCAAAATAGTGTCAAAATCTTAACCAAATATCTATGCTTTTCGAAGCAGTGACTGCAATGCACCCTGCTGGCGAGAAGCCACTTGTCTCCTAGCTAAGATCCCCACCACCACTGCAGCCATTGAAATATGTCGCATGCGTAATTTGTAACGAGACGTCACATTAATGCGATGGCCTTATTAATTTCAATATTGTCCATTTAGCATAAAGATAGAACTGTAATATGTTCCTCTAATGATTTAATCCTGCACCAGGTTCGTCAGACATCATTAAGGGGGTTCAAAATCCATTTTCCACGTCAAAATCGAGATAAAATGCTCCTCCTGCTAATGTTCGAGGGCTGGTGGAATTGCCTTTATAATCG
Source organism: Caerostris darwini (assembly GCA_021605075.1). Lineage (NCBI taxonomy): Eukaryota > Metazoa > Arthropoda > Arachnida > Araneae > Araneidae > Caerostris > Caerostris darwini. Next base: position 5,396 of record BPLQ01002841.1, on the reverse strand, counting down.
ATTCCTCCCTCCCTCTCCTACAATAATCGCTATCAAGGATTGCTGCACTGATAGACTGTGATCTAATCACTTGCCATCAAATCTTCAGGAGTCTTCCTTAAATGATGCCGCCTCGAAACGTTAAACACTCCAGTTTCGGAAGGAGAAATATTATCTTAAAATCTGTCTTCCGTTTGGGCAGTGATTGTTATTTTAAAAGATCTCGATTATGGTACTGGCTTCCAATAGTTTCTGAAGGAAAATGCTTAAAGCTAGAGTCATATAAAAGTAAGTGTATCTAGATTTTTATGAATTTTTCACAAAGATGTCTCTAAATTGGTACAAATACCCTTTTTTTTTTTGAGGGAATAATGATGTTCCGTTATCTAGTGCTACTCATTTTGACATTACGAATAAATTTAAGCGTTGATTTTCTAAATGAGCTTATAAAGATCTCTGCAAATTTTTAAAAAAATTTTGCATTCACTGATTCATTATTGTATTGTATTACTAATTCATTGTTATCTTTTTTAAACAATTATTTTGCAAGTACTGATTCATTATTGTTTATTATGATCTATTGTTAACTTTTTTAACAATTATTTTTTGATTACTGATTCACATAAGCACGTTTTCATATAAGCATTTCCCCTGGCGTTCGGTACCACAGGTTTCGGGTTCAAATCCAGTCGGTACCATGGATGTTTGTAGTAGTTTGAAATCCCCTTTAAGCCGTAGGTCCCGGTCTCCTATGACCGTACAGCATCACAGAGCTCAATCAGACTTTTCACCCACATCATTCCGAGACTCTATAGGGGCAACTCAGCTCTAGGCACTGTGATTGATGTGGTACGGTGTAATATTAGCCATATTAGGTGGGGACTTGCTGCTTATAGTTGATTCCAAAGCACTATAAACATACATGCCACATTCGAGACTCGAACCCGAAACCTGTTGCACCGAGCGTGTAGTTTTATGTTTTATTTAGTTTCCATATTGGCTTCAAAGTGGTTTATTATGGTAGAATTTTTAAAGGGAATATAACGGAAATCCCGGAAAACTCTGCAAAACCAATTTGGTTGAGATTTTGACACTATTTTGCATCAACGCAAACACCAATGTTTTTCGAAGCTGTGAGAGTGAAGCCATTAGTGAGAGACAACTTGTCTCCTAGTGACCTGATGGGCAATTGGCCTTTGATTCCACAGGCTACAGATTCAATCCTGGCAGTGGCATGAATGTAAGTTAGTGGTTCGGAATCCACTTTAAACTGTAGGTTCCGGTCTGTTTAGCCCTCGTGTGCACAAGATGACCGTAGAGCGACAAACCAAACCTAGTCTACTAGCTGAAATCAACATCACCATTGGATTGGTGTGCTGCCATCCAAATTTGCGCATGCATAATTTGTAACGAGACATCCCATTAATGCGATGGCGTTATCGATTTCAATATATCGTCCATTTAGCATAAAGATGCAACTGTAATATGTTCCTCTAATGATTTAATCCTGCACCGGGTTCGTCGGACATCATTAAGGGGGCTTCAAAATCCATTTTCCACGTCAAAATCGAGGTAAAATGCTCCTCCTGCTAATGTTCAGAGGGTTGGTGGAATTGCTTTTATAATCGATTCCCCCTCCTCCCTCTCCTACAATAATCGCTATCAAGGATTGCTGCACTGATAGACTGTGGTCTAATCACTTGCCATCAAATCTTCAGGAGTCTTCCTTAAATGCTGCCGCCTCGAAACATTAAACACTCCAGTTTCGCAAGGAGAAATATTATCTTAAAATCTGTCTTCCGTTTGTGCAATGATTGTTATTTTAAAAGATCTCGATTATGGTACTGGCTTCAAACAGTTTCTGAAGGAAAATGCTTAAATATAGAAGTCATAGGAGTAAATATATCTAGATTTTTTTATGAATTATTCATAAATGTGCCTCTAAATTCATAGAAATGTCTTTTTTGAGGGACTAACGATGTTCAGTTATCTTTTTCTATTCATTTTGAAATGAGTAATAAATGTATGCGTTGATTTTCTAAATGAGCTTATAAAAATCTCTGGACTTTTTTTCTAACTCTTTTGCATTCACTGATTTATTATTGTATTATATTACTAATTCAGTGCTATCTTTTTTAAACAATTATTTTTCAATCACTCATTCATATAAGCGCGTTTAGGTCCTGATGTCCGAGTGACTTGTTATCTGGCACCACAGGTTTCGGGTTCAAATCCCGGCGGTATCATAGATGCTTGTAGTAGTTCGGAATCCACTTTAAGCCGTAGCTCCTGATCTGCTATGACCGTACAACGTCACAGAGAGCAATCACAGTTCTCACTCATATCATTCCTAGATTCTAAAGGGGCAACTGAGCTCTAGGCACAGTGGTGTGATGTAGTGTAGTAATAGTGATATTAGTCTGGGGCTCTAAACCACTATAAACATCCATGCCACCGCCGAGACTGGAACCCGAAACCTGTGGCACCGAGCGCGTAGTTTTATATTTTATTTAGTTAAAATATTGCCTTCAAGGTAGTGTATTATGGTAGGATTGTTAAAGGGAATATATCAGAAAACCGGAAAATTCTCTAAACCAATTTGTGTTGAAGCTAATGAGTGTCAAAATCTCAACCAATTATCTGTGTTTTCCGAAGCCGCGAATGCAATGTGCCCCACCACAGAGAAGCGACTTGTCTCCTAGCTGAGATCACCACCACCACCACCATTGGGATTGGAGTGATGCCATCGAAATAATTTGTAACTAGACATCACATTAATGCGATACATCAAATCTTCAGGGGTCATATTAGACGGGGACTTACGGTTTAAAGTTGATTCCAAACCACTATAAACATCCCTGCCACAGCCGAGACTCGAACCTGAAGCCTGGGGCATCGATTGCGTTGTTTTATGTTGTAGTTAGTTACCATATTGGCTTCAAGGTGGTGTGTGGTTGTAGGATTTTTAAAGGAAATATATCATAAAAATTCTCTAAATTCAATTTGTGTTGATACGAAATACTGTCAAAGCCCAACTAAATATCTATTCTTTTCGAAGCCGTGCCTGCAATGCATCCTAGCAGCGAGAAGCGATGTGTCTCCTAGCTAAGATCCCCACCACCATTGGATTGGAGAGCTGCCATCGAAATATGTCGCATTCATAATTTGTAACGAGGCATCACATTAATGCGATGGCCTTATCGATTTCAATAGCTCGTCCATTTAACATAAAGATACAACTATATTATGTTCCTCTAATGATTTAATCCTGCACCGGGTTCATCGGACATCATTAAGGGGGCTTCAAAATCCATTTTCCACGTCAGAATCGAGATAAAATGCTCCTCCTTCTAATGTTCTGAGGGTTTGTGGAATTGCCTTTATAATCGTCTACCCCCTCCCTCTCCTACAATAATCGCCATCAAGGATTGCTGCGCTGATAGCCTGTGGTCTAATCACTTGCCATCAAATCTTCAGGAGTCTTCCTTAAATGCTGCCGCCTCGAAACATTAAACACACCAGTTTCGCAAAGAGATATATTATCTTAAAATCTGTCTACCGCTTGTGTAATGATTGTTATTTTAAAAGATCTCGATTATGGTACTGGCTTCTGAGGCTAACTTCTCAAAGCCATAGTCGTAAGAGTAAGTTTATAGATTTTTATGAATTTTTCATAAAGGTGCCTCTAAATTGATAGAAATGCCCTTTTTTGAGGGAATAATGATGTTCAGTTATCTTTTGCTATTTATTTTGAAATGACGAATAAATGTAGGCGTAGATTTTATAATGAACTTATAAAGATCTCTGGACTTTTTTTTTAATGACTTAAGATGAAATTTAGTTAGAAAGAAAACTATTATTTCAAAATTCTCTCATTCTATTAATTTATGAAGAGATAATTTTTTCAACACTGAAATTATTAAATCCCGAGAAAGAAGATTTTTGAAATCTCATGTAAGAATTCATTACTATCTATTGATACATTATTGTCCGTAATGATCTATTGTTACCTTTTTTAAACAATTATTTTGCAATTTCTGATTCATATAAGCGCGTTTAGGTCCTGATCTCCGAGTGACTAGTGCTCTGGAGTTCGGTACCACAGGTTTCAGGTTCAAATCCCGGCGTTACCATGGATGCTTTTAGTGGTTCGGAATCCACTTTAAGGCTTAGGTCCCGGTCTCCTATGACCGTACAGCATCACAGAGTGAGCTGGAGTGACTCATCACCCATATCATTCCCAAAGTGTATAAGAGCAATTCAACTCTAGGCACAACGATGTGATGTGATGTGGTGATGCAGTAGTAGTAGTCATATTAGAGTGGGACTTACGGTTTAAAGTCGATTTTAAACCAATATAAACATTTATGCTACCGCCGAGACGTGAACCCGAAATCTGTGGCACCGAGAGGATAGTTCTATGACTTATTTAGTTACCATATTGGCTTAAAGGTGGTGTATTATGGTATGATTTTTAAAGGGAATATATCAAAAACCCGGAAAATTCTCTAAATTTAATTTATGTTGATGCTATTGTGCGTAAATTCTCAAAATCTCACCAAATGTCTATACTTTTCGAAGACAAGACTGCAATGCATACCACTAGTGAGAGGCAACTTGTCTCCTAGCTAAGATCCCCACCATCATTGAATTGGGGTGCTGCCATCGAAATATGTCGCGTGCATAATTTGTAACGAGGCATCCCATTAATGCGATGGCCCTATCGATTTCAATATCTCGTCCATTTAGCATAAAGATACAAATATAATATGTTATTCTAATGATTTAATCCTGCACCGGGTTCGTCGGACATCATTAAGGGGGCTTCAAAATCCATTTTCCACGTCAAAATCGAGATAAAATGCTCCTCCTGCTAATGTTCAGAGGGTTGGTGGAATTGCTTTTATAATTGATTCCCCCTCCCCCCTCTCCTACAATAATCGCTATCAGGGATTGCTCCACTGATAGACTGTGGTCTAATCACTTGCCATCAAATCTTCAGGAGTTCTTCCTTAAATGCTGCCTCCTGGACACATTAAACACTCCAGTTTCGCAACGAGAAATATTATCTTAAAATCTGTCTTCCGTTTAGGCAATGATTGTTATTTTAAGAGATATCCAATATGGTACTGGTTTCGAATAGTTTCTGAAGCAAAATGCTCAAAGCTAGAGTCATAAGAGTAAATATATCTAGATTTTTTCAAGAAATATTCATAAATGTGCCTCTAAATTGATAGAAATGTCTTTTTTGAGGGACTAACGATGTTCCGTTATCTTTTACTATTCATTTTGAAAGTACGAATAAATGTATGTGTTGATTTTCTAAATGAGCTTATAAAGATCTCTGGACTTTTTTTTTTTTTAACTCTTTTGCATTCACTAATTCATTATTGTATTATATTACTAATTCAGTGTTA
>BPLQ01002839.1:0-65489 GCA_021605075.1 Caerostris darwini | reverse complement strand
GTGATAACTCAAGCCAACTTGTGCCTCAAGTACTCAACCCAGAAAGACCCAATTACAAGCTGGCTGCTCAACCTGTACACTACAAGCTGACGTTTATTTTAAATATCTTATTTCACGGATATAAAATAAACCTTTTTTTGAATAAAATCTGCCGTTTAATATTTTGTTTTGAATAAAGATTTTCGCTTGAAAAGTAAACTTTATGAAGATAAATTGACAATTATGTTCTGTTACGATTTGTTTTTATTTTTTAATATATTAATCCATATAATAAAACTTGGTTTTAATTTTTTTAACTGACTTATTTTATCATAAGAATCGAATTAAAAATTAAATAAATCCACAATATTATTTAAGTATTCCTAATAAGAAATAAAAAGAATGGATTGTAATTTTCTCCGAAACTAATATCATAAAAAATATCATTAAATAATAATATAAAAACAAATCACTAATACAAATAAATATAAACACATCACTAAATAATAATATATATACAAATCAATAATACAAATAACTATAAATACATTAAATAATAATATACATAACAAATCATTAATACAATAAATACATCATTAAATAATAATATATATACAAATCAATAATATAAATAAATATAAACATCATTAAATAATAATATAAACACAAATAATTAATATAAATAAATATAAACACCATTAAACAATAATATAAACACAAATCATTAATACAAATAAATATAACACACATCATTAAATAATAATACATACACAAATTAATAAGACAAATAAATATAAACACATCAAATACACAAATCATTAATACAAATAAATATAAACACAAATCATTAATACAAATAAATATAAAAAAATCATTAATAATAAATATAAACACATCATTCAATAATAATATAACACAAATCTTTAAATATTAAATATAAACACATATCATTAAATATCCTTATTAAGGCTGCTGCTTGTAAATAAATAATTTAAATATTGAAGCATTTTAATTTATGTGAAAAAAGATAATTCATATAAATTCTTTATAGGAAGTCAAATTAATTAAAAAACTATCATTGTTTTTAGTAGAAAGAAAAAGTTCAATGACTCTGAAAGGAAGTTTATTTTTGTGAAATGTGCCTAGAGTGCAAATTCACCTACAAGGAAAGTTTGTTTTTGTAAAGAACGTAGGTTGGCTCTGATAAAGGTTTAAGTGTCATTCGCATTAAAGTTTATTAAAGATTCACTTTAATTTAACTTGACTTTTGTATTAAAAATTTACACGCGTGCGTTTTTACAGTAAAAGTAATTGCAGACATGAAGGGGGACTTATTAAATGTATTTTTTAGTATTTTTGTATTATGTAAAATGTGTTTCATGTAGAGGATTTAATATCTTTTTTAGGAGATATTTCTGAGGGTAATTGATGTACGTTTTTAATATGACCTTTGAAACATTACAACTCATACTTATTAAGTTTATACACTTATGTTCAAATAATAGTGAATAAATATTTTTCAGATTTAGTTTAATAAAAAGTAAAAGTAACAGTTTTTCTCAAAGGATATTATATTTATTTACATGAATCTTCTTTATTAATATAGTGCAAAAGCCCCATGGTGGGGAGAGCTATCTGCTACTCACAGACTACGAGACAGGGAGATGTTTACTTTTGAAAGTTGTCAGTCCTACGCCCAACGCTCTACAGTCATATTAAACTGGGACCTACTAAAACATCCATGCCACAGCCGATAAATAATCGAAAACTGCGGCACTGAGGGCCAGAGTACTAGTTGTTAGGTCATCAGAACTCGATTGATATCTATCAATTGGTTGCAAAATCAATATATGCAAATAGTAGAAATAACTTTTAACTATCGGGACAAACCCCAGAGACCAAGTGCCAGAGCGCTAGTCACTGGAGCCGATGGAAAGGGTCAATTCTGGTAAATATTCTTGAGGAATATATTTTCTCCCATATTATTATGGCAATATTATTTTTGACAATATACTTATCATGAAGCTGAAAAAAAACCCGGTTCAAAACTTCGATTCCTGACTCTTTATAGTTTTTCTTTTTCTTTTCTAGGAATTAAATATTAAGGAAGCAATTTAATTATATTCTTCAGTAATACAGCGATATTAAAACAGATACTGCTTTAGCCTCAATGTTGAGCAGATATCTTAAAACGACAATGAAGAAGTTACCATAGAGATAATTCTGTTATTAAGAAAAGAAAAACGATTTAATGTATAACAAATACAGTATCTTTGCTGAAATGTAAAATTTCATTTTTGCTTGTCTTAAGCATTTTTTATATACTTTTACACCCCTAATTTTAGAATTAGTATTTTTATAGATACACACACACACAAATATATATATGTGTTTGTAAACCAATTTTGAGTAAAAATGATGTTTTTAAGTTAGTTCGTATACTATAATATAATTTAATGTAAAAGTCATCCAAAGACTGTTTTTGTACTATACGTGCTCGGCAAAACTAATTGAGTATATTTACAAAATTCTTTTTCTGAATCCATTAATTAGAAACATTCTTCTACTTCATTAGGCGGCCTAATGGCCTCAAGGCGCTCTGGCTAGTGATACTACAGGCTTCAGGTTCGAATACTGGCGGTGGCATGGATGCTTGCTAGTGGTTCGGAATCCAAAGTTAAATTGTAGGTCCCGGTCAAATTAGCCGAAAGTGGGCAAAAATTAATTGACCTGTAGAGCGATAAACCAAATATTATTCATTGGCGCAACATCCCCGTAGTGGGCTAAGGCCTTCTGCCTACTGGCAGAATTCGAGACAGGAGATGTTTTCTTCTTACGGGTAGGTTTATAAACCCTATGCTTTAACTCTAAGTTTTTTTATTTCTTTTGTATGTGTGATGCTATATATTATTTTAAAATCAAAGTTAATTTTTCTCATAAATTTCAACAGTTAATTTTTGAATATATGAATGCACAAATAATGTATTTTTAATACATTGATTTTCAATACTTTGGCCCTTTTTTTTGTTCTAATTCAGCTGGCAAACACTTAGACAGTTGTCTTAGATGTCTTGCGGCAAGCGCTGCACCGACGTTACTCACTCATAGCACTACCGAGGAGCTTGAAAATAAGCTACGGAGGCGGAGTAACAATATCCCACAACGCTCTACGAAAGCTTTAGATCAGGATCTACGGTTTAAGGTGGATTCCGAACCGCTGCAAACATCACATAACACTGGCGGGACTCGAACCGGAAACCTGTTGGTATATTACTTACTTTGGTACCTCTTAATTTAGAATTGTTATTTTATTGGATATATAAACAAACTAATTTTTGAGTGCATGAAGGCCTTTTAGTTAGTGCAAATACTATAAGTATACTTTTTAATATAAAAAAATAAAAAAAAAAAAATTGATAGATATACGAGCTCAGTAAAACTCCTTGAATTTATTTGAAAAAAATTTCAGAATTCATTAATTAAGTTTTTAGTACATAAGATTGGAAAAAAAAAAATCAGGTGTCGGTATCAAAAAATTCGACTGCGAAGTCTGGAGTCGGAAATTTTTTCGCAGTCGAATTTTTTCTACCCCTGCAACTTTGGACTGATTAATATATCACATAGTAATCGACTAATCACATTATGTATAAATAAACTGATAGAAAACCTTTGTCCACATTCGGGAATCACCCCATTTCACCCCACACCCCTACTTTCCACCCCTACTGTCTTGAAAAAGTCGCTGTTCATAATTTATACACAGCTGCTACAAAACCGTTGACATGATGGTCCAACGACCCCACCTTGCCTTTGAACCATGTCGAGGAGAACACGTAGATCACTCTTGATGAAAAGTATTAAGATAGCAAGGTTGACCTTTCTTCAATGTCAGTGTTACCGCACGCATTTCAATAAGATGCAAATACCACATTGAAATGCACGTCTCCTTCCTTCTAAATGGGTCATGATCGCTTTAAAAAAACACTGAAGAAATAAATTTCTTATTAAAGATTTATATTTAAGAAATTCCATTGCTTCCGTATTTAAAATGGTATGATTTTGATTGTTTGTTTTTGGTTAGGTGGTGATATGTTTCATTAATATTATTATTTTGAAATAGGAAATGGAATAATGGAAAAGGCGAACCACATCAGATCGTAAGTAGGCCGGGACATGATTAAAATTTTAAATTTTGCTTCTCCAAATGTGCTCATGTGCTGTTGGCTAACTTCTAGAAAATTGAATATATCAATACCACGGACAATCTTCTTGGAAAAACCATTATGTTAACGTTATTCATTCAATAAAACCTTCACAATAAAAATTCAATAAAACCTTCTTTTGTTTATTCAATATTGTGCTTTTTCAATTCCTTCTATTAGCTCACACTCTCCTATATATATATCTTGTTCAAATACTATATAATAGATATACTTTTATTCGTCCACTCGAAGTTCAAATGCAATTTTTTTGAACTTGTAGTGGATGACACTGGATGTTCATACAGTTTTTCAAATATTAATTCAGTAATTAAATTTAATTACATAATTTTAGTTTTTTTTTTAGATTTAAGTTGCATATATTTACCAATAGATGGCGCCAGATAAACTTAAAAAAATGAATGAAAATTATTTATAAAGAGCTTTCTGCAACATAATGAGAAAAAAAAGTAGGAATTGACTTAAATTTTTTTTTATATAACTTGCTTTAATGCTGCGTTAGTGTATTTTGCTTTAAATACAGAATGCTGACTCTAAATAAAATTTTTTACTTTTTTATTAGGAAAATCAACAAAAGGCGACTTTTAAAAATTCACTGCAGATTATTTTATAAATAATAAACGATGAAAAAAAATTTCTATATTTAAAAACTATTCGTAAAAATCTAATTCATTTTTTAAAAACTTTCATATTCCTCTTATAAAAGTAATTAGATTATTTCCTTTCATACACAATTTTTTTTTCTAAAATATTAATTTAATAAAGGAGTTTAGCAATGAAATTGGAGAATTTTTAAATTGAGTTTTTTTAATATTTTATGCAAGTCAAAAATAAAATTGTTCCGATGAATATTTTCAGTTCCAATAAAAAAATAACAAAACTATTCAACATATAAAAACTTTCTTTTAAGTTCGAAAATATTTTAAATAATTATTTTATATTTTAATTCGCATAATGTTCTTTATTCATTGAATAATTTTGCAGTTTTAATAAGATAAAATAATAAACTAAATGTTAAAATAATGGAAATAATTTTTAGTATTATAACACTAATAATAGATAATATCAATGTTAATATTCTAATTATTTCAATTTAATAATCTGAAAAATATTATAAAAGGTTCTCAAAATTTCTAAATAACTTTAAGAATAGAATAATGAAGAACGAATTTAACTTCGTGTTATGTAATCCAACCTAGTATTACCAAGGTTTTTCTAGTAACTAATTTGTTTTTAGGTTTAAAAGCAATGTATTTTAATTCTATACTTTCCTTTTCAGTCTTCGTATATATGCCTATGTTGCAATTAAACCTAAGAACAAATTATTTATATATTTTATTGAAAACTTTCCAGTCTTCGAATATTCGACTGAAAAAGTTTTCAGGAAAATATATAATCAAAATAAAATACCGCCATTCGAGACGATAAAAACCTGCAATTAATTCCTTGTCAATGTTATCTTTGGTATAGTGTCATTATAATGTCAAATCTAAGGTAATAATTGATTACCGTGTTTAATAAATCGTCCGCCATTTACCAATACAGTCTTTATACGAGATACCACGCGAGTCTTAACATTATGCAGCCTTTCTGTATATATATTGTTTCTTATCCCACTTGGTCGACAGCGACATCTGGAACATCTAGATGACAGTTTTAATATTTCAAGTAAATTAAAATATAAAAAAGCCAAAATTATAGGGAATAGGCAAAATTAAAATAAAACTCCTTTCTTTTGCCAGAATGCCAACGCACTATATAACAGGTGGACTGAAAAGTTGTTTGCTAAATTTAAACGAGGCGAAACAATGCAGGCTGTGGAAGAACCGAAGAGGTATGTTACCAAAGAAAACATCAAAAAAGTCCACAAAATAATTTCTGATAACCGTAAAGTGAAGTTGATTGAGATAGTTGAGACCCTAAAGATATCAAAGGAACGTGTTGGACATATCGTCAATGAATATTTGGATACAGTGGGTGCTCCGCAGAGCTCACAATCGTCCCAAAACTACAACGAATGGATGATTCTAAGCAGTGTTTGGAGCTGTTCAATCGTAATAAACCCTGCATTTTTGCGTCGATATGTGACAATGAATGAAACATGGCTCCATCTTTTCACACCGGAGTCCAATCGACAGTCAGGCCAGTGGACTGCACGTGATGAGCACTGGAAATGCTATAACTCACATACTAATAGTGCAACAGCTGTCAAATTTATACACGTGTCTTTTGAAGGTTAGGGTCTTTTGAAGGAAGGTCTAACTAAAAATCATATGGATTTAATACTAGTAGCGCATCTATTGTAAGCCTACGAACCTTTCAGCCCACCTGTTATGACGCAGGAAATCGATAATTCATTGAATTGGTTGATTCTTGAGTTTAGCAGACGATTTTTAACTATTGACGTCTAAATTTTATTTTACGAAATAAATAGGCTTTTAATCATGCAGATAATAATATTGAAATAGCTGTAAATACTAAATATACTAAATAAAATTAATTTTATAAAAATAATAATTGTTAATCTGAAATCAACTATTCGTGAAAATTAAAAAAAAAAAAATGGTATTTAAAATTTCTCATCGAAAGTAATGGTGTTTCGTTTACAATGTCAAATTGATGACACTCATAGGAAACGATTAAAAGGGATAGCACAGATAATCATTTAATTTTTTATGTTTATGGCTAAATAAAATAATTGTATATATTAAGAAAAGCAACTTCGAATGCCAAAAAATAAGTTTTTAAATTTTAATTTTAATAATAATTGTAAAATTTAATTGAAATCAATTCATTCTTGTTGGATAAAAATATTTATAAAGGAGTTTTTTTTTTTTTACATTTAAAAAATAGAAGTAAAATAAATTTAGATACTGAAGTTTCTCAAATCTAAATTTTATTTTACCTCTAATGAATTGATTACTAATTATAATTGTATTCAATTAATAATTAGCAATTATTAATTGAATAATATTTGTATTGTAACTCTAAAGAAATTGGGGAAACATTGACGAAATATTCCAGGTTGCAAGATTGGCGACTTCCTCAGTGGTACAGTATTTTAGATTTCTATCCTATCATTTATTTAACGTCTATAAATTCCATTTTTATTTTTAATCAATATTTAAAAAAATACTTTTTAAAGCATGCATTTCTTTTCCATAAAAACTTTAAATGTAAATTTTACTTTCAAACCTCACAATTTTTATTGAACTGAAAAATAACTAAATAAGAATGCTTTTTTTTTGGTAATTTCTGACTATAAACTAGATAAAGCAAATGAAACTCATGTCAAAAATTTTTTACAATGTAGGAGAAATACAAATATACTAAATATGTGCTAAAGCAATAAAAGCATTATTTTTTGGTTAAACCAAGTTCATTCAAAAGCAGTCACATTTTTGTTATTTATGAAAGAAATCTCATTAGTATTAGTACACTCCTTTAAACGCTATCCAGTCTTTTTGTTTATAAAAGCAGTGATGAAAACGGACACCACCAACGGTTTCAAACTTGAGTCCTAATGAATTTTGTGTCTTATTCTGAATCTTTTTGAACTGCGTTCATTAACATAAGGCTATGAATTAGACAACCTAGTAACAAATACAACTAAAAAAAGAAAAAAAAACAAAACAACATAACAGAGTCTAGATTAATCATAATGCAGGAAACATTTGCCGTATGGATTTTACCACTGTTATTAAATATTGAAACTTAGATTTAACTATTATCAATATCAGTGATTTATTAACATTGATCATAAATAAATCTTTTTACTTGTGTCTTCATAAAGTCAATTCTTTTAAACCAAAAAATATTAAAATTCAGAAACAAGTTAATGAATAAAATAAAACTCATATGAAAAAAAATGTTAAAATATATTTCGAAATTTTGCTATCGATAATAATATTCCCCAAACTTCATTTGGGAATAATAAATTCGAATACAGATAATAAATCGAACTTAACTTTTGAATAATAATTTTAAATGCAGTCCAATAAAAGAACATTTTCATAACCTTCTTTTGTTCAATTCCTTCTATTAGCTCACACTCACCCTATATGTATATCTTGTTCAAATTTTCAATTGTTCATAAAATACTTTTCATTCATCCACTCAAGTTCAAATACATTTTTTTTGAACTTGTAGTGGATGACACTGGATGTTAATGCTGTTTTTTCAAATATTAAGTCAGTAATTAAATTTAATTCCTTAATTATAGTTCTTTTAGATTTAAGTTGCATATATCTACCAATAGATGGCGCCAGATAAACTTAAAAAAATAAATGAAAATTATTTATAAAGGACTTTTTGCAATAGAGTGAAAAAAAAAGTAGGAATTGACTTTAATTTTTTTTTTTTTTTATATTACTTGTTTGTATTTAAACTTATGCAATTTTTATAAATATAAATAAGATATAATTCATTTTTTTTTCTTGCATTTCGTTAATTTGTTTTTCCAAAACATTTTGTGTCAAATAGTTTTGTGATTCAAAATCACATAAATGCATAGCTTTTTGTGACATTTGCAAAAAGAATTATACACACCAAACAAAAATCGAATAAGAAATATTTGCAACATAATCCTCTCGAAAACCAAGAATTTGTAGTATTGATTTATTTCAAATCAATTATAAAATTCTAGGTAAAATAAATGAATACTGAAATTGCCTTAAATAATGCGATAATTAACTGTATTTCTTAAGAGAATTATGCCATTTTAGCACAAAATGTTTAACATGGAGATAAGTTTCATGAATTGCTTTATTGTCTTATGAATGAGAACCAGTGCTTAACGAGTGCATTTCAAAAACAATGCGGACTCAATGGACGCTTACCATTGATTGTAGTAATTGTAAATAAAAATGAATCTTAAATCATTTATTATTATTATTATTATTATTATTGGCTAGCTTAGGTAAGTATACATTCATTCGCTAAAAACATCTCCGAAACATTCATTAAATCATTTAAATAATTCGTCGTCAAATGAATGTGCTTTGATATAGTTTTTTTTCTTTCTAATGCAGCTGGCAAACACTTCGACAGCTTGGTCTTGGATGACTTAAGGCATGCGCTGCATAGACGTTACTCACTTTGCATTACCCAGGGGGCGCGTGTAACTTGAAGATAAGCCACGGACGCGGACTAACAATACCCCCGTAACGCTCTACGATCCAATTAGACAGGAACCTACGGTTTAAAGTGGATTTAGAACCACTACAAACACCCATGGCATCGCCGGGACTCGAACACGAGTTTTGCTATAGTTGAGGAAGAGTAATTATTGATGGTGAAGAATTTTCTTGATTCCAGCGGATGAATTCATTGGGGATTATAAGGAAAAAAATGTTCGTTAGAAATTCGAATCAAACTATACTGGAAAAATTTCGAAATATGATGTTTATGTATTTATAATAAGTATTACTGAATATGCATTGCACGTCATTTATTATTAAGCCCTTTTTTATTTAAAAAAATGCATAATTCCGTTAATTTATGCATTGAAATAATCAAGATTTCGGGTTCTTATTTAAGCTTGATACTAATAATAAAATATCTGAAGGAAATTCTAATTTAATTTATTAATTTAATTATTTAATTTATTATTTTTTTTAATGTATTATCACTAAAACAATTATTTATACATATGATCTCAAATCAATCTATTAAAAACATGACATAATATACGTTGAATTTGATATTGAAAAAGTGTATCTATAGCACCTATTTAGTGGAGAGGTAAATATCCGATTTAATGGTGTAAAAGCACGAATCCACTATTGGATAGGGGTGCTAATTTAGGCACAGGTTTTGGGTTCGAGTTCCGGTGGTGCCACGGATGTTTGTAATGGTACGGAATTCACTTTAAACCATAGATCCCAGTCTAATATGACTGTAGAGCGTTGGGCGCAGGGCTGACAAATCTACCATGTAAAATAAAAAAAAATAAAAAAAAAAAACATTTCTCATTTAGAAATCTGCCAATAGGAAGAAAACCTTGACCACCATGGAGCTTTTGCACAACTGATGATGGTACAATACAATTTTGAAAGAAAAAAGTTATATAGTTTGAGAAAAAATTTTCATTGAGATTGTGTAATTTAAAAATTAAAATTATTACAATTTTAAAAACAAAAACTAAAATGATTGCAATTATTAAAAAAAATTACGAATTCCGGCGGTGCCATGGAAGTTTGTAGGGGTTCGGAACCCACTTTAAACAGTAGGTCCCGCTCTCATATGACTACAGAGCGTTGGGCATAGTGCTGACAACCATACCCGTAAAAATAAAACATCGCCAGCAGAAAATTTGCCAGAGGGTAGACGAACTTGGCCCACCAACGGGCTGTTGTGCCACTGGTGATGATTAATTAGTTATTACAATTATTAAAAGTATAAAAATTATTTAAAAATTAAAATTATTATGTGTTATTACAACTCCTGTCAAATTATCTGTACCCCTATTACATCGCTATGTTGAAATCGGTTTGACTAGGGAATGAGACTATTTTAACCGTTATAGCCTGGTTGTGTTACATATAATTGTTAACAACACGTAATTAAATTTTTTGATCATTCCTATATTTCATATTCATTATTCAAGTATCATTTTTGTTAACGTTGTTAACGATTTCCAACATTACGAGTATATGTTTAGGTATTTAAATGAAAAGGACATTACATTAATACGCATATTACGTATTACAATAATAAAGAAAAACAGACATAGAAAGTTTTATTCTGTTAAGGAAGAGACATATGTTTCGATTCAGCAGGATTTTTAAATTTACATCTTTAATCCTAAATTAAACATTCCAATATCCATAGCAGAATTCAAAATAATACAAACCATTTGTAAAAAATGCACTTGTCAAAATTATTTTCCTAAAATATGTGTATACACTTGTAAATGCTTGACTATAATTTACAAAATGAATGACAAGCAATTTTTTTTTAATTATGTATTTATTACATATTCCCATAATACATATTTGCAAATGTACGTTTTAAAAATGTAAGTGTTAAGTGATATTTACAATGAATATATACAATAGTGAAGATGGTGAAAATTAAATATACACATGAAAAATGAAATATGTACAATGATTATATACAATGAAATAAATATTAAAAATTGAATTTTTCCTTGAATATTACATAAAACATATAAACATTTAAAACATATAGAACATATAACATATAAACATTTAAAACATATAGAACATATAAACATTTAAAACATATAGAACATATAAACATTTAAAACATATAGAACATATAACATATAAACATAAATAAATCGACATTTAGTCTCTATTCTGTCTCTCATTACCATGTTGGAAATTTATTGAAGTCTTTCTAAACAGAGTCTATTGAGCAAAGTTGACGTTTTTTCTATTTTTCTAGTTGGAGGGATTTTTCTATGGTAAGGGCTTGAAATGTTGCAGTCATATAAATTGATGGATTTATTGTCCAATGAATGGATTGAAAATATTGATTCCAGCAATCTGTTCCAATATATTAACTGATGAGATGGTTTTCCAAATAGTTATTTTATTTTAAGTGATGGAGGCTGATAGATCTGATTACAGATAGAAGAATGATGTAATCTGCAATAGATGATTGTCTTTAATACTGTGATGCTGTTGATATTTTTCTGCAATTTGAACGATAGAATTCCTCTAATGCCGAATTTTTTCAGTTCTATTGAAATTGCTGGAAATTTCGACTATTGCTGAATTATTGTTCGTTTGGATATATTTATTGATCAATCAATGTTTGAAGATATTGTTTTCTTCGATTTTTCCTAAAATGTTTATCTGATGAAGTGATTTTTCTTGTTTTCCAAATTCTGTTATTTTATTTTAGGCGATGGTGGCTTATAGATCTGTAGATGAAGGATATCCAACAGGTAGATGAAGGATGTCCGATAGGTAGATGAAAGATTGTAGATCTGTAGATGAAGGATATCTGTATTAGATGATTAGCTTCCTTCGCATTATTTGGATGAATTCACTATCAGTTGGAAATATTCTTTTCTGCAGTTTGATCAAGTATTATTATCTGTTGAGTTGGTTTTCAAATTTTATTGTTATTACAGATGATTGTGGCTGGAATGATGATACAGATGATTGTGGTTGATGTAATTGGAAAGTCTATTCTTCAGTGGCTGGATGTCTTGTTGTTTGTATTATTTCAGAAGATATTGGATTGCCAGTTATTTTTCTGATGGCTGCAGAGATATTCAAGTCCAGGATATTGAAGAAAGAGACCAAGGAGTACATTGTGGAGAAAATGGGTAGTGAAAGAACGTAGAAATAAAGAGATAGATAAGACAGAAATGCTGACATAGGATCTATGGTTTTGTTTTGCAGTTGCTAAGTTACATTATCTGGCTGGATTATTTGCCGAGTCTGTGGTTTGAAAGTTTTATTATTATTTTCTTCATTATCCCCTAAAATGATTATGCTTTTAGTTATAAGGGTGTTAGGTTAGTTTAAAGGTGGTTTTCCAAGTTCTATTATCATAATTTATTATTATTATTATTTTCTTAATGGTGGATCTATTTGTAAGAAGAGGAATGATGAAATATTTAAAAAAAGATAGGTTTCAAGATTTTATGTTTGTGTTGAAATTGTTCTATAGTAGGGTAAGTTAATAATTCATCGACTGTGGGTTGTCTTAATTCTACAGTAATATTGGGAATCGTTTGAGAGGTGGCAAGGTTGTTAGGAGTAGGACATTGGTTGAAAATGACAGAGGGTTTTAGATAGTTATCAGGGATTCGGGTTTGTTCGGTGGTTGGGAAGACTAATAATTCGTCGACAGTTGGAGTTCCAGTATTTATTATAATTAATTTAAAATTTTGAAGAGAATTAGGCTTATTGATTATTTCTTTAGTGAGGGCAGTGTTGGTGATATAGAGGATATTGAAGAGAGTAATAATTGTGCAAAGCATTATAAAATTAGATGGCGAAAAAAAGAGACAAATACCGAGACTGAGCCAAGCGAGCGCTTTAAACTGATCCATATTTGCAACTACGAAACAAGCATAGAAATATGAGCAAAAAATCACATACCACATTCAATCAATATAAATTACTTTGTGATTTATTTTCCTTCTTGCACTACAACAGTGAACCGTTTTTAACAATCTATGCTAATTCTAACAGTGAGATGCATTGTTGTTCTGTAGAAAAACAATGAACATATTGTTTATATGTGCATTGTTCCAAGTCTTTTAAAGTTAGAGCCAATTCCACTGTTGCATTTTAAAAGCTGTTGAGTTGTAATTGGATTGATTATTTTTCTTCATTATCGCAACAACCCCAAGGGCCTAGGCCGTCTTCCTACTGGCAGATTTCGAGATACGGGTTGCTTTTCTTTTTACTGGGTAGGGTTATAAGAATTGCGACCAACGCTTTAGGATAAAATTAGATCTGTACCTATTGTTTAAAGTGGATTACGAACCGCTGAAAACATCCATGGCACCGCAGGGTCTCGACCCCGATACCTGTGGTATCAATCGCCACGGCGCTAGTCAATTGGCCATCAGACCCAATTAAACCGATTAGCAACATTTAAAAAAATATTTTATACCAATTTAAATAGAGTATATGCTGTAATAAATAAATAAATCTGCAAGTTAACATTTTGATAAAGAAAATTTGGTCAGTTACAATATTTTTATTGTTGTTTGCATTATTTTTACATCCCATATTACGTTGATAATAGAATTACAACTCTTTCAGCTGAAGATAATTTTTCTCTTCACGATCTTATTACATAATTATTAAACTGATTGTACTCAGCAATCAGCAGCATAGCAATCAGCATAGCTAATATTACTTGGAAGCACCAGGATATTTTTCTTGTACTCTTCAGGGGATACGACATCAATAAATTGAACCCTTTGGAATTCACGTTAGACTCAGGACTATAATTATCCAATTCTTCGTTATGAAAAACAAATGACGCAACGTCAAATGCCAATGGTCATTAGTTATCTATAACACGCAGCTGGTCGCCCATCTTTTGGGTACTGAAAAATTGTGATTAACTATGTAATAGTGATAGTCACTTTTGTCACATGTATGATATCACAAACGAATTGGTATGTTTGCTTTCGAACAATACAAGGTAGGTCAGGCCTGAATGGCCGAGTGTCTAGCGCTCGGTGCCACAGGTTTCGGGGGTTCGAATCCCAGCAGTGCCATGGATGTTTTTAGTGGATCGGAATCCACTTTAAGCCGTAGGTACCAGGCTCTTATGACTGTAAGAGCGTGACAGAGCAGAAGTCAGACTTCTACCTACGTGTGCTCCATCAGAACAGAAGCTGCACCCACCTTTCATGAGGGATACGACAACAAAATTAAACTGATTGTACTCTTTATTCACTTATGTTTTACAAATATATTCATTTCACACTTTTATACTAGATATTTTCATACATTGAAATTAAGAGCAGCAGTTAAAAAGAGATCGGTATCGAAAATTTCCTTCATCAGTGGTTTTAAATGTTTTTATAGTAATTTAAAAGGTATCTGATTTTAAACAGTTAACCAGTTTTTAGATTTATTATTATGACTTTCATTTCTATCGTTTTTTTTTATTATGATGTACTACTGTGCGAAATAGGTAAGACCAATTTTTATTTTTTTCAAACACTTTTTATTTATTTCTCCACATTTATTTCATCGCTTTCACAGTAATCCTCTCCGGACACAATGCTCTTAAGCCAACGTTTTTTTTTAATCCTCAAAGCATTCTAAAAAGTCATCGGCAGGGATGGCCTTCAAAATGCGCTCCGATTCACGTTGAATCTCTTCTATCGACTAATTAGAGTTTAAGGAGCACCGAGATTGGAATCACATCAAAAGCGCCATTCCCTCTGTAATAAAGAACGCCAAATTTGGCCAAAATTACCTGCGATGGCGACTATCAGGAAGTAATTCTCACCAGCTTGCGTTTGTTCCGAGGTGAAATTGGTACAGACTTCATTTTTATGGACGATAAATATTACAATAACGATGGTGCTCAGTCCACATCACACTTGACACATGAACAACTTCTTGGAAGTTAAGATATTATTAGATTGGACAGCTTTGTTTCTCCCATAATTTATGCGGACTGCAGGTCAATCACCTAGAGCTTTGGTATCACAGGCTCCGGGTTCGAATACTGGCTGTGGCATGGATGTTTGCGAGTGGTTCGGAATCCACTTTAAAATGTAGGTCCCGCTCTGTTTAGCTCTCGTGTGCACAAGATGACCGTAGAGCAACAAAACCCAACACAAAACCAAACCTCCGATTTAAATTTCTATAGGACTCATAATGGATGCTTTAGGGAAATGTTTTCATTACGATTATGTCCGCTAGGAAAAACCCGACAAATAAAAAATAAATTAAAAAAATCATCTATCTCGTTAAGGGACATCTGTTTGTTGTTGTTCTTCTTCGAATGCAAGCATTTGTACGAACTTCATGAACTTTAATTTCCATCTGATCCATGGGTTGTAAATTATATTTTGTGTCACTGAATATGTAAAAAAAAAAAAGCTGAGAAGCCACTTTAGTGTATGATTTTCTAAGAGAACGAATAGTTGTATAGTGGAATAGTTCTCCATAAATAAATAAATTATCTTCTGAGAGACTTTATTAATTATCTACTTTTTAAGATATGTAAGGAAAGGAGTTGGATTCCATACTGCAAGTGTTGCGCTCATTTTTTATTTATTTGGTTTCTTTATTCATTTAGTGTAATTACTCTGAATTATAAATTTCATGTCTCCAAAGTGTTATTTTCATTTCTTTTTTTTTTTAAATTACGACGAAATAGTCGTCTCTTCATTTCTGCGAAACATTGAAGATGTTAAACTACACTCATGTCCAAAAATTAAGGATAATTCAGAATCACACAGAAATTGAACTCTAAAATAAAAATTTCGCCTGCAGAATTATCACACATCTTGAAGAAGAATATGCAAATTACAGGAAACCACCAGATGGTGCGGATAGTACGTCACAATGACGAGAGTGTAAGAGAGGGGTATATAAGGAATGGTGGCAAAGAAGTAAAATTGTTCACAAGCGCTTTAAAAGCCTTTCAGTGCAATAAAATAACCGCATAGTTATGGCACAAAGGAAGCATTTAGATGATTTTTTACGTGGTAGAATTAACGGACGACTGGAATGTGGACGTACACAGCTGGAAGTATCCGAGGAACTTGGAATCGCCCAGAGTGTCATCTCCAGGCTTTGGCAACGATTCCAAGATGATGGTAATGTGCGTAGATGTTACAGCACAGGTCGCCCCTGAGTTACAATGCCGAATGAGGACCGGTATTTAGCGGTTACTGCCAAAAGAAACAGACGGAGCACAGCATCAGACCTGTCTCGTCAGCTCTCTTCAGCTACCGGTACGACAGTTTCAAGGCAGACCGTGTACAGACGCTTAGGGTACATTGGTCTATATGCTCGTAGACCTGTCAGATGTGTTCCACTTACCGCAACTCACTGTGCGCCTGCGATTAACCTGGAGTAGAGAGCATGCATTGTGGACACCGCAACAGTGGTCTGGTGTGATGTTTTCCGAGGAGTCCAGGTTTAGTTTGCAGTCGGATTCTCGCCGGACTTTCATATGGAGAGCGCCAGGTACCCGTTACCACCAAGAGAACATCATCGAACTACACCGTTACGGTGGTGTAGGATGGCTCGTTTCGGAAGGAATTATTCTTGGTTCCAGAACTGACCTGCATGTTCACAGTGTAACGATGACAGGCCACATCTATCGGGATGTCATTCTGGAACAACATGTACGTTTGTTTCGGGGTGCTGAATTTCTGTTTTTGGATGACAACGCCCGTCCTCACCGTGTAAACATTGTAGACGAATGCCTTCAATTGGAGGATAACACCCGTATGGATTGGCCAGCATATTCACCGGACTTGAATCCAATAGAGCATGTGTGGGATATGCTTGGCCGACAAATTGCTGCCCGTCAACCCCCTCCCACCTGTCAACCGGAACTTTGGAGGGCATTACTTGATGAGTGGTGTAATATTCCCCAAGATCAGATTGATAATTTGATACTCAGCATGCCTAGGCGTTGTAAGGCCTGTATTGCATCGTCCGGGAGACATACTCCATATTAACCATCATACTAACCATGTTATACTGTTTTTTGTAAATAGGTTCCTTTTTAAAATTTGCTCCAGGGAGTAAAATCGCAATTTTTATTAATTATGTCAAACATATAGCATCTTTTTTGCTCTTTACCTTTTGTTTGATAAATAGACTTTACAAATAAGTCAAATTTGTTTTGCTTCTGTCTCTTTCTTTGCCTGAACTTTCATTATCCTTAATTTATGGACATGAGTGTATAAGCAATTCATTCGTATTTGTTGAGTTTACATTAACAAAATAAGAAGTCTTAATTTTCTGATCTAGAAACCTAACAAATGCGAATCACAAAAATTTACTACATAAGAATGTAAAAATAATAAATGTGGAAAAATTCCTAAATTTAAAAACCATCCACAATTTTAATTGATTTTTAAAACCTATAATATTCGTCTTGCATAAGTAAATAGCTTGTTTACTTTCATAGATAACTCTTTTTTTTTTTTTTAAAGTAACTATGCTCTATCTCCAATTTAAAAACTTTTAATTGAATAAAGGATTTTAACATTCAAAATGGTGGACCTTATAAATGGAGTTACGAAAACTTTTGCAATAGGCATACTACAATAGGAATTGTTCCAGTGAATATTTCCAATTCCAGTAGAAAAATAAAAACATTTTAGTCACATAAATGTTTAATCTCAAGCTCATAAGAATGCGAAATAATTATTTTAGATTTTAAAGAGCATAACTTCGATTATTCTTTGAATAATTTTTGAATTAAAATATCTAATTTTGAAATTAAATGTATTATTTTAAGAAAAATTATTTTACAATTGATCTTTAATAATGGAAAATAAAAAAAATATTATTTTTGTGAAGGGTTTAATGGTACGTATTTGGGTTCACAGAAATCGTTAAAATTAATTATCTGAAAAACATAAAAATATATGGGTATAATATTTAGAAAGAAATTAATTTCGTTTTATATTTATCACATAACAGGTGGACTGAAAAGTTCATAGGCTGACACATAGATGGCGCTACTAGTATTAAATCCATATGATTTTAGTCAGCCCTAGCCTACAAAAGACACTTCTATAAATTTGAAAGCTGTTGAACTATTAGTATGTGAGTTATAGCATTTTTAGTGAAGCAACTTTCGTTAGTTTGAAAAAAATGGATTAAAAGGAATTTCGTGTGTTAATAAAGCATTGTTTTTTGGTGAAAAAAAATACTATTGAAGCCAAGGCTTGGCTTGATAAACATTATTCGGACTTTCACCAGGAAAATCAACCGTAGAGAAGTGGTTTGCCAAATTTAAACGAGGCGAAATGAGCACCGAGGATCATGCACGCAGTGGATGCCCCAAAGAAGCTGTTACCGACGAAAACATAAAAAAAGTCCACAAAATAATTTCTGATAACCGTAAAGTGAAGTTGATTGAGATAGCTGAGATCCTAAAGATATCAAAGGAACGTGTTTGACATATCGTGAATAAATATTTGGATATGCGCAAGCTCTGTTCAAATTGGGTGCCGCGAGTGCTCACAATCGACCCAAAACAACAATGAATTGATGATTCTAAGCAGTGTTTGGAGCTGTTCAATCGTAATAAACCCGAATTTTTGCGTCGATTTGTGACAATGGATGAAACATGGCTCCATCATTTCAGACCGGGGTCCATTCGACAGTCAGCCGAGTGGTCTGCACGTGATAAACACTACAAAATGTTATAACTCACATACTAATAGTGCTACAGCTGTCAAATTGATACACTTGTCTTTTGAAAGTTAGGGCTAACTTAAATCATATGGATTTAATACTAGTAGCGTTATGTATGTGTCAGCCTACGAACCTTTCAGCCCCCCTATTATTACTTCGTAAGTAATTTATTTTGATGTTTAATTGAATTTATATATATGCAAATTTTTCCCGGGAATATTCTAACCTAATAACATTAAAATTAAAATGTCATCATCCCGAGATGATTTCAAGCTCGTTTTAATACTTTTCTGAGGGACTCTTTTGCCTAGTGACATTGTAATGTCAATAGAGGCGACAGTTTCATTAAATGCAACTTAATTAAAAAATAAAAAAAGCATAAGATTAAAAGAAATAAACGACAGGTGAACACATTTTAAAATTAAACGCGTTAAAAAATTCTTTCGTCTGATTGCAGAAATATTATATTTACCTTACAATTGCGAAATATCAAACCGATGATTAAATCATTTGATTTGTAATTTTAGTAGATAATTTTAAACTATTGAAGTGTCATACAATTTTATTTTATTATATTTGTAATTATTCTTTTATGAATGCAAAAAATAATATTAATTTGACGGAAAATGTTTAATATACTGAATAAAATATTAAATGTAATCATTAGTCTAATATCAAATATTTTTTTTTCAAATTTAGCAGGCAAACACTTAGACAGCTTGATCTTGGAGGCCTTAAGGCAAGCGCTGCACAGACGTTACTCACTTTTCATTTCCCAGGGGATGCGTGTAACTTGAAGATAAGCCACGGACGCGGAGTAACAATGCCCCCGCAACGCTCTACGATCCTATTAGGCCGAGACCTACGGTTTAAAGTGGATTCTGAACCACTACACACATCTATGGCACCGCCGGGACTCGAACCGAAACCTGTGGTACCGTGCGCCAGAGAGCTAGCCACTCGGCCATTCAAGCCTCATAATATCAAATATTCATGCAAAATTCCGTACCAATTGCCATTTGTAAGTTTTTATTTATTGCCATTTGTAATTTTTTTATTCCTGTTAATTATTTTCTTATGAAAAAATTGATAACAGGAATGGCACTTACATATAATCTATTTATTGTTTTGGCTATATGAAAGGATTATATATATTAAGAAAGACAATTTAGAATGTCAAACAATTAAAATTTTTATTGAAAATAAATCAATGTCGTTAAATGAAAATGTTCACAAACGAGTTTTTATTATAAAAAAAAAAAAAAAAAAAAAAAAATACAATTGCAGTTTCTCAAATTTAATTTATTTTCTTCTAATTAAATATTGCAGTTTTATTTAATTAAAAAAGGGTTGAAATGTTTTCATGATTTTTAGTTAACCAGCCGGTAAAAAAATAGTAAAATACAGGATGAAGTGGAATTCCTAATAATTTGTTTTTCCACATATGAACTCTCACTTGTTTAAAGTCTAAATAATGTTTACTTTTTATTTAAATAATAAGCACTTACTTTAGAAAGCATATTATTTTTATTTAAATAATATGCACTTAAGAAAGCATATGATTTTTTCACAATACTGATTTAAAACAAAAATTTTAATTTCAAAAGTAAAGATTGTTCTTTGTTTTTTAACTGGAAAAAAATTAATAAGAACTTCTTCGTAGCTTCTGGCTATAAAAAAAAAATAATTAAAAAAAAAAATTAAAATTCTAAATGTTTTAGTTTTAATTATTTAAGGCATATATTATTCCGTTCACTTTTTATCATTTTATTTTCTGATAAACTTACCCAAAAGAATCATATCGAAAATCAAATAAATTACAGTTCATATTTTTCGAAATCAAATGTAAAGTATTATGCAAAATAAATGAATAATGAACCTGTTTTCATAATTGGGATAATTAGCTGTAATTTTGTAATCAAAAGAGAATCATCCGTTTTAGCATAAATACATTGACTAGTTTATTTGGTAATAAGTATTTTGAGTCTTATTAAATGACTGCTCGTGTATTTTATCAAAACATAGCTGACTGAATAGGAGTTTACTACTGAGTTAAGAGTTTTTATTTATTACTTTTAGTGTTTATCTTTGATCAACATACGCGCATTCATCATAAATATTTCTAAAATGTCCGTTATCGCATTTCAAAAATTCGTCATTACATAGATATACACTCAAGAGCCAAAACATTATGACCGCCTGTCAAAAACGAGTTGGCCCACCTTTGGCGCGCAACACAGCTTCAACCCGCCTTGGCATGGATGCCACAAGTCCTCGGTAGATGGCCGGAGACGGATTGTACAAGATGTTTAAGCAACGGTCATGCAAATCCGAGATATTGCGAATTGGTGGCCTTTGAACTCTGAGCTGCCGTCCCAGGACATCCGAAATGTGTTCTATCGGATTGAGTTCCGATGAGTTAGGCAAGTTAGGCGGGCAGGGCATTAACTGGAATTCAGCATCCTGTTCCTGGAACCCCTCCAACACAATTTTAGCCTTGTGACAAAGGGCGTTGTCCTGTTGTCCATTTCCAGCTGGAAAAATAGAGGCCATGTAAAGTTGCAACTGGTCCGATATGATGTTCAGATACCCTGTAGCATTCATGGTCTGCTCTACCACAACAACGGGCCCCAGCGACGCCCAAGAGAACGTCCCACAAAGCATAATAAGTGAAAGAATGATTCTTCAGACTCTCCAGCAGCAGTTAAATACCACTTCCACCTGATCACGTGCTTTCCCCGTCATAAAGGCGAGTTCATTGCAAAATGTAGGGGTGGTCGTAATGTTGTGGCTCTTGAGTGTCTAAATTCTTTAATGTGATATATTATTAAGTGCTTTGTTAATTTTTATGGAAGGTACTTTGAAATTAGTGTTTATTAATGCAGACGAAATTTTTCGATATTGTTGGATAAATTCATTTGGGATTATAAGAGAAAATATCTATTATTTAGCAATTTAAAAAATGTTTCTGAATTTATTCTGTAAAAGATTAGAAATTCAATAGCATTTATTATTAAGCCATTTTTTTTATTCAAAAGTGGTATTATTATTTAAATAATAATACAAATTTATTCATACATAGCAATGTTTAAGATGTAAGATTCTCGTATGAATTTGTTATAACAAAATCTTTCAAAAAATTTAGTTTCTCCAAATTTTATCAAATTATTGTGAATAAAAAAAACTACATTCTGACAGAAATTTAACCAATTCAAAAATTGACCTGGTGGCCAAGTGGCTAGCACTCTGGCCTTTGGCTTCTGGGTCGAATACTGGTGGTGGCATGGATGTTTGTGAGTGGTTCGGAATCCACTTTAAACTGTAGGTCCGGGTCTGTTCAGCCCTCATGATGACCGTAGAGTGACCGTAGCACAAGATGACCGTAGAGCGACAAACCAAACCTCAAAATGTTTCAGCAACTGCCTGGCCTAATCTGACATTTGTAGAGTTTGGAATAAAATTTCAAAGGGATGCCCACGATCTCTTTATAATCAGTACCGAGTAAGTTAGCAATTTGCATAAAGGCTGGAGGTGGAGGTGGCATGTGTCGTATGAGGCAGAGACACTGGGCCGTGACTTATGGATTAGTTTGCTAAATATAACTCCTGAATAAAACGATCATATCATTATTATTATGCCGATATCATACAAATTCAAACTTACCATAATACACTTAAATATCATCTAATAAATCTTTAAATAAAAAGGGGCCTGAATGGCCGAGTGGCTAGCGCTCTGGTGCTCGGTACCACAGGTTTCGGGTTCGAGTCCCGCTGGTGCCATGGATGTTTGTAGTGGTTAGGAATTCACTTTAAACCATAGGTCCCGGTCCTGATAGGACCGTAGAGCGTTGCGGGGGCAGTGTTACACGCACCCCCTGGGTAACGCAAAGTGAGTAACGTCTCAGCAGCGTTTGCCTTAAGACATCCAAGATCAAGCTGTCCAAGTGTTTGCCAGCTGCATTGGAACAAAAAAAAACTTAAAATAAAAGCATCATTTGCGAAAAGGATCCGAATTAATTAACTCCACAATTATCTCATCAAACTATTTCCTGGCAAACTTAATTAAATACATTTGCATTGTGTTTTTCATTATCATAAAATCCCACATAAATTAAATACTACAACATCATATGTTATCCGACAGATTCGCTTAAATTCCAGAATCTTATGACATAAGTGATAACAACATGTCAATAAAACATAGAACACAATGTATTTTTTTTGTTCTAAAAAAACTGACCAAATCTTAGACAGTTGTCTTCGATGCCTTAAGGCAAGCGCTGCACTGACGTTGCTCACTTTGCACTATACAGGAGGTGCGTGTAGCTTGGAGATAAGCTACGGACACAGCAATATCCCCGCAACGCTCTACGATCCGGTTAGACCGGGATCTACGGTTTAAAGTGGATTCCGAACCACTACAAACATCCATGGCACCGCCGGGACTGGAACCCAAAACCTGTGGTACCCAACGCTAGTCACTCGGCCATTCAGGTCCCATTTTGCTCAATTGATATTTTATTTATTTACTTGAAACAATGCATCCTTTTAACATTCATTAAATTCGTTGAACATTATATTATCCCAAAAGTGAAAATTATTCATTGAGTTAAATTTTGTAATGTCGGGTAATTTACAAGACAATTTTTTTGGTTTTTACTGATTATTTAGTATTAGTATAGTAGACTATTAGTATAGTATTTTACTGATTATTTAGTATTAGTTAATCTACGGACGCGGAGTAACAATACACTCGCAACGCTCTATGATCCTGTTAGACCGGCACCTACGGTTTAAAGTGGATTCCGAGCCACTACAAGTATACATGGCTCCACCGCGACTCGAACCCGAAACTTGTGGTATCTAGCGCAGAGCGCTAGCCACTAATATATACTCAAACATTATGACCACCTATCAAAGTCGATTAGATCCGCAGCCTTTCCCATCACACACAGAAGTAAGTGACAGAATGATTCTTCAGACTCTCCAGCAGCAGTTAAATTCCACTTCCACCTGATCACGTGCCTTCCACGTCATCCAGGTGAGTTCATTGCAAAATGTAGGGGTGGTCATAATGTTTTGGCTGTTGAGTGTGTGTGTATCTATATATATATATATATATATATATATATAATTTTTACAATTCTACACCAATATATTATAATGTAACAATGTAAAATTTTAATTTAAATGTTACATTAAACTTTGGACAGTATTGATATGATATTTTATTCGGCATTAGAAAACATTTTGAATGCAATAATATATTGATGGGTTTAAAAACTAAACAAAATATGCGATAGCTATTTATTATATGGGAAATTCAATTTTACAGTTAGTTCAAAAAAATTGCCAAGGCACTTCATATAGAGACTTTGTTCGTGATATAATCTATATAGATTGGAATACTTGTAAAGGTTTATGTCAAATAGCAACTACACAGTTATTTTATAAGTTATTTTACAACTATCAACATTATTTTCAAAAATAATTCGTTATTTAAATATGTTGATAAAGCATTACAAATGAAATAAGATATGATTATAAATGTGAAATATGAGAATTATATTAATTATCTGTTTAAAATTATGTATTTACATTATTATATAAGATTAAAATTTGATAAACTCAATTGCTTTATAATAATTTGCATAATATGATTAATTATATCAAATACAAAAGCAGCTTAGGGTTAGAATAATTTAAATTTAGAATACTGTTAACTTTCTTTATAAAACAAATATACAGTGGGCCACAAAATTGAGTATACACCTTAGAAACTTTTTGCAATTACAAATTAAATATTGCTTTAAGATGATTGAATTTTTTACCTTATATACTTTAGTCTATGCTTTACCGTACTATACTTATAAAATTGTTACGTTTATTTATTTATTACAAAAAAAAAAAATAAAAGATCTGAGACGAGAGGAAAAACAACACAAAAATAAGTATACACCTTTATTAATTTCCTTTTAACGTACAAATTAATATTTTGTTGCATAACCTTTTGCTAGAATTACAGCTTGTAATCTTCTGGACATAGATTCTACTAGTGTTTTAGTGGTTTCAACAGAAATTTTAGCCCATTCTTCTCTCAGAACCTTCTTGAGAACTTCCTTGCTTGGGATCTCGTGCTCATGTACAGCTTTCTCTAATTGCGACCACAAATTTTCGATGACGTTTAGGACTGGAGACTGGGCTGGAGTGTGTAATTTCTTCTTGCAATGGTACAGCAAGTATAACTGCACAATCTTCGCTGTATGCTTGGGGTCGTTGTCCTGCTGGAATATGAAGCTTGACCCAAGCCCCAACTTACTGGCAGTTTTTTTCAAGTTATCATTTAAAATTCCCAAATATACATGTTTGTCCATAATACCATCAATAAAAGCAAGCTCTCCAACTCCTCCAGCCGACATACAACCCCAAACGAGGACAGATCCACCTCCGAACTTGACTGTCTTAATGGTGTTTTTAGATGCCAACACTTTCCCAGCTTCTCTCCATATTTTAAATCGCCCATTGCTTCCGTAAAGATTAAACTTACTTTCATGAGAAAATATTACAGTGTTCCAGAAAGAAATAGACTTTAAACGATGTTCCTTGGCGAAAATCACTCTCTTTTATCTATTCACATACTTGATGAGTGGCTTTCGTAATGGTGTACGGCCATGAAACCCATATTGGTGAAGGGTACGTCGAATTTTTTCAACTGAGATCTTTTTCTAGATTGTAGAGGACATCGATAAAGTTAGTTTAGAGGCAATCACCCTCGGATCTTTCTTTACTGAGTGAATGATCTTCCTCTTCGCTGTAGTACTCAGTATTTCTTTACGTCCTCTTCCAGGAACATTGGCCACAGATCCAGTTTTTTTTATACTTCTGTAATATTTTTTGGACACAACCATGATTTACACCAATCAATGAAGCGATTTCTCGAAGAGATTTGCCCTCTTTCGACAATTTTACAACGAATAAACGCTCAGATTCAGTAGTTTCTCTACGAGAGCTCATTTTACGATTTTTAATGAGAAAAAATACTATTTAAAAGCGTTGAAGTGCAATAGCCCGTGTTATAAGCAGCAGCTACTACTGAAACTCTTTAAAGAAAATTTGAAACTAAAAAAAGTGGTGGCATAATTTAAAAATATAAGAAGTGTATACTCAATTTTGTGGCATGGTTTTCTATCTTTTCTTCGAATCACTTAACTTTTTTCGTAATAAATAAGTTAACTATAGAATTGTGTTATAGGATGGTAAAGCAGAGATTAAAGTATCTAGGATAAAAAAATTTATCTATTTAAATCAACATTTAATTTGTAATTGGAAGAAGTCTAAAAGTTTTGGAGGTGTATACTCAATTTTGTGGCTCATTGTATATTGTTTGAAAGGACAATATGATAAAATGAATACATTTCACGTTAAAAGATTTCGAATAATCTAAAATAAAGGATTAACCAAGTAACAACTGTATTCATTTCCCTAGATAAATTCTACTAAATTCATATATTAACTATTTAAATTTTTGTTATATCTTTAGAAGTTATAATTGCTTCTAATTTTATATAATTTAATCCTTTTGGATTAGATTTCGAAACATCATACTTACTTTATAAAGAATAAATTTAATCCTACTTAATACCTTTGCATCATAATAATTTTGAATTTAAAATTAAAAAAAAAAATGTTTAATTTTGAATGTTTCAAAATGTTTAAATATCTCGGGTTGTTCAACAGTACTCACATAAATCTAGTAAAGAAAACATACAAGTGAATAACGGATTTAAAAATTAAAATAACTGACATTACATGTTTCAAATATTTTAAGACACTTTTCCGAAATAAAACATGAGGTAATTAACTGCAGTTTTAATATTAAAGTTTGTTTAATCTATAGAACACAATAAATTTCATTTCAACTGGATTCCGTTTAGTCTAATAAATATTCTCACATAAAACGAATTTAAAAGGTAAATGACAAGCGTATTTATTTAATCCGTCACTTTATAATTAATTACAAATGTTTCGTGTAATTAAATTTTAAAATAGTCAAATGAGTATTTGCTTTACTGAATATGGAATATAATTAAATTTGTTTTACAAAATGTCCCTTGGATTATTTAAATTGTGTTTGTCGAGATTAAAATAATTAATTATAGTAACCTGTTTTCTATAATAATCCATTTTCCGTTTTAATTCATGATAGCTCGCTTCTTCTAATTAGCCCAAAATATGTACAAAGAATTTCATTTTAGCAGGAATTAAATGATTTTATTATTTGACAAATTTTAAATGTTTTCACATGTATAAATTGAAGCAGCTATTTTAAGTGCAAAAATTGCTATTGGTCACGATTTTAAAGAGCAAAAATAAATAAATAAATAAATATATATATATATATATATATATATATATACATATATATACTACTGTGTCCAAAAAGAGAGACCAATTCTCAATTTAAAATTCCCGGCGCTAACAGAATTTCAATTTTTTTTTTTTTTTTAGGTTGCTGGCACTGTCCTCGACATCCGAGGGAAATTCTGCGATCAAAACACTGAATGCACCAGCTCACACTGCATAGATTCTTCGGAAGTCGGAAAATCCATATCATTCCACAACCACAGTCGTCACACCGTGCGACTTCTGGCTATTCCTAAACTCAAAAGACCACTCCAAGGGACACCGTTTTGAGTCTATTGAAGAGATTAAACGTGAATCGCCGCTCGCTTTGAAGGCCATCCCTGCCGATGACTTTTTATCATACATTGAGTATTGGAAAAAAGTTGGCATTAGTGCATTGTGTCCGGAGGGGATTATTTTGAAGGCGATGAAATAAATTTGGAAGAATAAGAAAAGAGTTTTTGAAAAAAAAAATTGGTTTTACTATTTAGTCACATATATATATTGAATTGTTAGAGATTTAAAATTTGTAAATAAAATAAAATTCGCTCACCTTTTACTTGGAACTAACACCACTAAGTAATCAGATGCTTTTTTTTTAAAAATGTAGAAATTTCTCGATCATTACAATCTGTTGAATTTCTGGGGGGAAGGGGAATGTCTGAACATCCCTTACTTTCTGTTCCTGAATTTGAAATGAAAGTTTTCTAAACCAAAATGTGTTTTTCGTCCGAAGAATAATTAAAAAAGAATTTTAAGTCATACTAATGAAAAATAAAAAATTTTTTTCGATCTACTCTGTTAAAAATTTATATCTGGTTAATTGAACTTCATATAAGTCCTTGTGTACTTAATCTGACACGTTGTTTTAAATGTCATTCTTGTGAATACCGTGGCAAAACAATTAGTTCAAAAATGTGAAAAAGTATTCGAATGCAAGCGGATTTTGAAGACACATATGCTATCTTGAATCACAAAGAAACCTGGCAAATCCGAAGAAGGCTTGTGCTCATCAGAAGACTCATCTGCAACTCCTGAGGACACTCCTAACACATCCGAGTCTAGTTGAAAAATATCTTTCAGAGGGAAATATCTTACTTAAAAAATGTATATAGTAAGAATTTTAAGAAATCTCTTTGATCTCTTAATTTTAAATAATAATCTCTTTGATTTTAGCCAATATTTTAATGCCTGTTGAACTTAAAGATGTATTGACGCAATTTCAATTGTGTAAAATCTAATTTGTATTTGTAAAAGACAAGCGTTATATGTGATGCAACATAGGTATTGTTTTAAGATGAAAAATAGTTTTTACTGAATTGTTGACTTGAGTTGTTCAACCATCTCAAAATTGTTTTACAGTATGACAAAACATTTTTTTATACTATTGTATATTTTAAATTTGTATATGTAATAATTTATTTAATTTTAATTCTCAATAAAATTTTATATTTGTAAAAAGTGTTTTTATATTTATTCGCAGTACATGATTTACTAAGTATTAATTAGTGGTTTGCAGACGTAATTGTGTCTTTTAACATTGCAAGAAATGCCGCTCTGTTAAACCCGTTTTTCAAATCATGCTTACTAATTATGTGTCTACTTATATAATCACAAATTATAAAGATATACATATTATTATGAAGAGAAAATTAGCTTTTTAAAAATTCTTTATATTTTAAACTTGTATGATCTTTTACAAGTATTAGAGCACGAATAACATGCTATAGTTTCTCATTTTCCCTAATATTACAAAAATGATACAATGTTTGTAAATGAATGAATGCTAGCATTCAAAGCGTAAGTGTAAAATTATTTTACTAGCAACATTAATTAATTTGTAATCCAAATTTCATAACAATCGGAATGTTTTTAACTGTCGAGATAACTATATTTTAACAATATTCATTGTGATATTAAGTAATAGAAATTACACTTAATAATTTCAAAATATATTTTATCAATACATGTATTATAAACTAATATATGTTTTTGCTTGAATTACAGTACTTTCAAACTATTGATTTAAATGATTTAGGAATACAAATGAATAGGAATTTATTGGATCAAAATATTTTAAACGACTTTTCTTAACAAAATAAATTTGTTTGGTAAAAAGCTTTAGTTTGCTAGCCATTTACGAATTTTGTTTTTTACTTACATTTCTAGTTCTTAATTATATTTATTTCTATAGAATGTCCAGTTTTAAATTTCGTCTATTTTAAAGTGTTCATGCAAATTCTTTTTACCTGATTTCTGTAAATAGAGATATTGCATAATAAAACTTTGTGACAACAAAATATATTCTTATTTATATGAATTCAATCTTATAATGTATCATTTAGTCTGTTATTGCAAATCTTTTAATGAAATAAAACAGCTTAATTGAATGCAAATTTCCGTATAACACCATTTTGAATTTTTAAAAGAATATATTCGTCCAAAAATTTTAATTCACTTAATTTTAACCATAAAATTACTCACTCGATATTTTACTGAAAAAAATAAGCATTTATATTTTAAGAATATTTTTTGCAAAATTAAATAAATGCATAAGTAAAAAGTAAATTAAGTTCATAACCTAGTATGCAAAGTGGCGGAAAGTAATCGGATTTGACAGGAAATATGACTCGTCACCATGTTATGGTTCAGCAGGTGCTTCTGATTAAATGGACTGTCATATTGGTGAGTATCATATTGGACAATTATAGAAGCCTCACTGCATACTTTAAAAAGTAAACTAGCATGTTACATTGAAATCCTTTACACAAAATCTCTAATCAAAATCTCTATCGTGTATTTTTTCACAACAATTTCAGGTTTGACAACTCTCTATAAATAATGTAGCATAATAAGCTCGAATATATATTATCAAAGTTCAAAATTTTGGAGAAAATAATGATTCGTTGTTTGAGGAATATAAGAGTAAAACATGATTTATTATTTTCTGCAAACAAAATTCGAATCTACCAGTTGTCGAATCTATTATATCCTCACTTTACCAATACCAACGGTTGAGACGCGGTATCAAGTATTTTCTTTGCATATATTACATTGTAGATTAGAACAACTGTTTGATGATTGCTAACGTAAGGGTTATTACTCGCCTATTCATATTTTTACTAAATTTAACTCTATTGTTTTAAAAACGTATTTTACCTTCGACAATTTCCTAATACGGAAGCCGAAAGTCTCCATTACAAATGCTACAATAAACAAATAATTTGGATTAGCAAATCTGCTGCGATCTGTCTTATTGAAAATATTGCAAAAATCTCTAAATATTGTGAATATTTTCTTTTATTGCTGCATGTTATTTTTTTTTTATTGCTGCAAATTTTTATTTTATTGAAAATGGTTTCATGACAGGATGAGACATATTACCTAACTTGTTTTTCAAGTACTAAATGCAGATTTTTTTATGAAATTTTATTTACCTCTGTGTTTATTGATGGTTTCATTTTTTTCGCCAGTTTATTACGCTCAGCGAAGTTGCCTTATTAAATGTTTACTTCTATAATGGCATCAATAATTATACTTATTATTTAATAATATTCTCATCAAAGTCAAACGGGCCTGATGGCTGAGTGGCTAACGCTGTGGTGCTCGGTACCACAGGTTTCGGGGTCAAGTCCCGGTGGTGCCATGGATGTTTGTAGTGGTTCGGAATCCACTTTAAACAGTAGGTCCCGGTCTGTTTAACCCTCGTGTGCACAAGATGACCGTAGAGTGACAAAACAAACCATCGAAGTCAAACGAATTTGAAAGAAAACTAATTATGTTTTGTTAAAAATAAATTTATATAATTAAATAGTTCTCTGAGACTAAAAATCATGTATGAGTCGGACTTTGCCAGAAGGTCAGCTGCGCATCAATTTAACGTACATGTATTTATATTATTAGTGAATGATATATTTTAATTTTTGATAAATTATATTTTTCAGATATTGCTTGACGCATCTAAATTTCTTTCCGTGTAAGGATTCGCAAATTAGCATACACGCTGCAATTCGTAACGAAGTTAACCACTCAGCTGTCGCGGATCAAGCGAAGCATTTTTTTTCATTATCAAACTAGATCCATTGAATAAAAACAAACAATATAAAAAAAATGTGTAAGTGAATTCCTAATTTTTTTCACTCTATTGCAGCAAGTCCTTTATAAATAATTTTCATTCATTTTTTAAAAATTTATCTGGCGTCATTCTAAAAGAAACTAAACTTATATATAAAAAAAAACTAAAATTAAATAATTAAATTTAATTACTGAATTAATATTAGCAAAAACTGTATTTACATCAAGTGTGATCCACTACAAGTTCAAAAAAAAATGTATTTGAACTTGAGTGGATGAATAAAAAGTGTTTTATGAACGACTGAAAATTCGAACAAGATATATATAGGGAGAGTGTGAGCTAATAGAAGGAATTGAAAAATGAAACACTTTCTCTAAAAGTCGCGATTTTGTTTTTAAGCATCAGGAATTGATTTCAGCAGAGCATATATAGCCTCTACAAATTATGTATTCATATAAAAGAAAAATAAATCTGTATTTGTTATTGAGATTCGAGTTTAATCTCCATTACATGGAGAATGGGATAGAATCTCTCTTATATGCTAGTATAAGACCACTTTCTAATGTAATTCCCTCCTTTCACATAAGTATGCCAAGTACGACTCCTATTGAATTTTTTTTTGGTTCTAATGCAGCTGGCAAACACTTGGACAGCTTGGTCTTGGATGTGTATCCAGCGCTCGGTGCTACAGGTTTCGGGTTTGAGTCCCGGCGGTGCCATGGATGTTTGTAGTGGTTTGGAATCCACTTTAAGTCGTAGTTCCCAGTCTCCTATGACTGTAAGAGCGTCATGGAGCAGAAGTCAGACTTCTACCAACAAGTACTCCATCAGAACAGAAGCTGCACCCCTCTTCCCTCCTTCCATTACGGATACGGCAAGAAGAAAATTGTGTTCGATGCTTTAAGGCAAGCGCTGCACCGATGTTACTCACTTAACACTACCCAGGAGGTGTGTGTAGCTTGAAGTTAAGCTACGGACGCGGAGTAACACTACCCCCGCAACGCTCTACCATCTGTCAGACTGAGACCTACAGTTTAAAGTGGATTCCGAACCACTACAAACATCCATGGCACCGTTGGGACTTGAACCGAAACCTGTGGTACCGAGGGCCAGAGCGCTGGCCATATAGGCCCTCCTATTGAAAATTGAAATCTTACATGAAATGCACGAGGATGTTGGCTCAAAATTCGAATGTCAGAATTGAGTTCAATGCAGAAGATCTGCTTGCGAACTTGGGCAGGCCATATATTCAACGGAAGGTTCATCTGAAATTTCTGAGAACTTTCCTAATTCAATTCTTTCTATTAGCTCACACTCTCCCTATATATATATCTTATTCAAATTTTCAATCGTTCATTAAATACTTTTTATTCATCCACTCAAGTTCAGATAAGTTTTTTTAAACTTGTAGTGGATGACACTGGATGTTGATACAGTTTTTTTCTAATTTTAATCCAGTAATTAAATGTAATTATTTAATTTTAGTTTTTTTAGATTTAAGTCGCATGTATCTAATAATAGATGGCGCCAGATGTAAGAGAAAAATTTCAACTTTATTTGTAAAGGCATTTACTGTAATATAGTGAAAAAAGTAGCAATTGACATTAATTTTTTTTTTATATTGCTTGTTTATCTAACAACTCGTAAAATATATCTCACAGAAAAGTTACAAGTTACTTAACAGACATAATTTTAGAATACTAGAACAAAATTATTATTGTTACTTACGATGTTGTAAATGTAATAATGTCTTGTGAAAGAAATTTAATGTTAGTTCTTTAATATATAATGATAGTTGTTTACAATATTTTGATACAGATTAAGGACATGTTTGGGAAATTTCTCACTGAATTGCTCTAAGATAGAACTGCATTTATGTATTTAAATTTAAAAAAAAAAAAATTAAGCATTTTTTCCCAAATGTTACATTATTTGGTTTTTAAGTAAAAACAAGCATTATATTAATGAATTTAATTGCATCATAGAATAATAAATATTTATTTTTATAAAAATGTTAATTTTATAATTCATACAGTTGCAACATATCTAATTCATTTCAGTCCTCATAAAAAAATTATATACGTAATAAGAATAATAATATTTATTTTTCTGTGAACGATTTACCGATTTTTTGTGTTTTGCACTGTATATATGTATTTTTTAAAAGGATATAAAAATTGCAAAAGTGATGCACGCAACACAACAGTTTTTCTTTTGTTGGAACCTACGCAGAATATTTAATTAATAAATTATTTTATAATTCATTTTATAAAAATTAAATATTATGAAAATGCAATTATAAAAAACATTTCATTTGAGACGAGATTAGTAGTAATACTACTTTAAATAAATGCTCTGATGATGAGTCACTCTGCTCTGAAAACATTCATTGCGTCATTAATGTCTATTATAATTGTCTTAAAGTATTCAAATCTAAATGCAGTTTGATAACACATTCATGCGTTGTATCTCAGAGAATCCTAACAAAATCAGTGATGATGATTTGAGTTTTGCTCCGTGCTCTGATGATGATTTGAGTTCTGATTATGATTGTGAATGTTCTGTGCTGATGATGATTAATGCTCTGATGATGATTTGAGGTTTGGTGAAGCTCCGTGGTTGCGCAGCAGCCGCTAGCTTCTATCTTATAAATGCTCTAATTTGTAGGTAAACTTAAATACATGCACCTAATTTGCATATACATATGCGTATATATCACGGATTTATAAGTAGTAATTATGTGGATCAGATCAATTCGTTAATTAATAATAGTAATGTCTTTTACTAATAATATACTAAAGAGATGGTTATCTCGCAACTACAAGTCCACAAATAACGTGAATCACGAGAGCAGAACATTAAGGCCCAAGGATTTTTAATCAAACTGTCTCTGTGCCCCATTCTTAATTGAACCGCAATGATAGAATTGACTGCTAAAAGGGAATCGGTTTTCGATTTAGCTTATTTTATAATGCGTGGTTTTTATAAAAATATAGACGTGATAATTATAATACAATATTGTTAATAGACACACAAAACATTGGAGTTTTCGAAGATAGCCCTCTTGGAATGCATCATTGCCTTTTTCTCTTGTAGATGCAAACGGCTAAGCTGTGCAGCGTGGAATGTCCTTCTATTTTTATCCCGTTCCTTAGACAATGACCGTATATCAAATACCTTAGATTAAAAAAAAATAATATACGATTTTAAGGGCAAGTTAATTTATATGAAATAAAATAATTGATGTATTAAGATATTAAAATCCCCAAATCCGAACATGGTACGAATACGAACATTTTAAACTTGATAATCTGAGGTTAATATTTGTTTATGAAGAAGTTGATAGTATTTAAGAATTTTTGTTAATTTATTAATTTGAAAACAGAATATTATTTAAATCAACCCAAAATTCAGTTTTAAATTCTATAAAATTTTAAGGATTTTAGTTTCTAATCAATCATTGGGTTCGTGATAGAGTGCGTTGTTCGTTAAGTAAAAAATATTGCGCCAAAAAGAGCTAATGTAAATAAAATTGGCAACACAAAATGTTGAACTAGACAGATTGTGTATAAATTAGCTCAAGAGGTGTGAAAAAGTTTAGAGTGATAACTGCATATGACAGACATTATTATAAAATTATATTTTTGAAGTTAATCCGAGGTGAAAAGTCTTCATTATGTCCTCTTCTGATATGACAGCATCTGAAGAATCCTTCAAGTGCATTAAATGTGGGAAACAATTTGAACTACAAGAATATTTAAAAGAGCATTTCTCGAAAGTGCATCCAAAAAAGCATCACCACTGTGGTTACTGTGAAAATACCGTCCCTTCGAAGAGTATTTTGAAGCTTTTGAAAACTTTTGTTTGCGATACCTGTGGCAAACAATTCCTTCTACTGAGTTCTTTGATATATCATGAGAAACTTCACACTAAGGCAGCGAGTCATTTCTGTGAAGAATGTGGAAAAACATTCCAATTCATTCGAGTGAAATATATCAACCATCATACAAAATATCATACAGGAGAAAAGCCTCATATTTGTGAGCAATGTGGCAGAACATTTCCTGAGAAGCCATATCTGTGCAAGCATAAAGCATACATGCATTCAAATATGAATGCAGTTTGAATGCACATATGCTGTGTTGTATCATAGATAATCCTGCCAAATTCGAAGAAGACAGATCTTCATCTGAAAGCTCATCTGCAACTTCTGAAGACTCGCCTAACACTGATAAAAATTAGTCGAATATCTTTGGAAGAGGGATATATCATTCTGAACAAAATGAATATAGTAATAATTTAAAAAATTAATTGTTAATTGTAATTTTAAAAATATAAAAATGTCTTTTGCTGCATCCGCATAACACAACATTGTTCAAAAATATTTGCTGCATCCGCGTAAAAAATTTTTTATCCAGAATATTATTTTTGATTTTGTAATTTCACTAAGCTCTTTGATTTGAACCAAGATTGCACTGCGTGTTTAAGTTAAAGATGTATTGAAGCAATTTAAACTGTGTAAAATTTATTATCAATTGGGTAGCGAAAATGTGTTTTTAAAACAAAAGACACGCATTATAATTAGTGCAGCATAGGTATGGTTTTAAACTGAAAAATAGTTTTTTAATGAATTTTTAATATTTGACTTCAGTTGTTCAACGGTCACAAATTGTTTTACTGTATCATAAATCATTTTTATATAAGAATGTTTATTTTTAATCTGTATAGGGTATAAGTTAATTTTAATTCTCTAATAAAATTTTAAATATGCAAAAAAATGCTTTTTTTATTGACACACGTAACACACGGTTTACTAAGATTTATTTGGTGTTTTGCAGATGTAAGTGAATTTTTTTAACAGCGCTAGAAATGCTGCTCTGTTAAACACTCTTTTAAATTATGTTTACTAATTACGTATCTATCACTAATTATAAATATATACATATTTATTATAAGGTGAAAATTAGTTTTTCAAAACTTCTTTATTTTTATTTTAAATTTGTATGTTCCTTTGTAATTGTTAAATTAGTAATATCATCTTATAGTTTAACATCTGCTTTCATATTAAATACAAATTAAGAGATTATGTCTCTAAATACATGAGATTAAAATTACTAGCAGTCCAAGCATAAGTATAAAGTTATTTTTATTAGCAACAATGATTAATTTGTAATCACAATATTACAATGGGAATATTTTTAACTGACGTGATACCTATATTTTATCTATGTAAAGTTTGTTATTCTATATTCAAGTAATAGGAAATGAACTTAATAATTTTAAGACATTTCTCAGCTCATGGTCTATCATCCACCACAATGGAAATACTTTTAGTATATCATATTCAATTTAATTGTTTCGTCTAGTAAAGGTCGCAAAGACATTCGCTAATTTTTTCCATTATCTATACAAGATGCCAAATACTTGCTATCAGATTTGAGGGACAGGTTCTTCTCATTAGTAAGTAGTAATTGCATGCAATATAACTACCCACAATAAAGCTCGCTTCTCGTCAAATTTGAGTGATGGGTTTATTATAAATTTTTAAAATAACATTCATTGCTCTCTCTTGAGCATGAAATGCTGAAAGTCTTCTTGTGATGAAAAAAAGGCTACAACCAGTGTTCGCGCCAACGCGCAAGTATACACCTAGCGGCGAAAAAAGAGTGTGTGTACGCATGCGCCTGCGAGCGCATAAGTGTGAGTCTTCAGTGTAACGCCAGAGTGGCAAGAGAGAACATCACGGCTGCGAGTGGCTGTGACTGTCGTGTAAATAAAGTGTTGTTACGTTTTCATTGTGGTTATTTATTGTGTGAGTGCTATTGACGACAACAACCAGCATCATTTCGCAAAATGGGGCTTTCGATCTTTGTGGACATACCCATAATAAACAAGGGACACTTACAGTTTTCTTTGTTCAGAAGTCAACGAGTTAATCTTTATGTTGTTCGAAGAATGCTTTAACCATAGTTTGACCACCGAATGTGTGAAAAAGCAGCAAACCTCCGATTCGAACGGATTCAAACAGAACGGCGTACTAGGGGATAAAGGTATTTTTGGAGGGACTTTTAATACAAAATAGTTCAAATTTTTATTGTTTAAAATTTTTAATCACGCAATATCAAAACAAAATGAAAAAGTTCCACTATAAATATTAAACTTTTTTTGTTTAAAAATTGATTTGCGATGCACACATCTGATTTGCATCTCTTATAAGTAATCTATTCATCCATTACCTATTTTAAAGTTGATGTTTACTTTCGCACACAAACCGTAGCTTTAGTTCAGTTTGAAGCTTTATGGTCATTTTGTGCACACTTTGGGCTAATTAGACGGAGACCTACAGTTAAACGTGGATTCCGAACCATTCACAAACATCCATATCCCCCCCAAGGATACGAACCTGAAGCCTATTGTACGAAACGCCAGAGCGCTAGCCAATTTACGAAATTGGGGGAAAAACCCGTTCTTTAAATAACTGTATTTCCACTAATATTTTGAGATGAAACTTTTTATTTAATTTGTTTTTATCTTCGCTGTTAACACTTTCACTGTTATTCCCAGTTGAATATTTTTGTACAAAGGGTGGTATTCGTTTACTGCTAAAGCCAACATTACGTATCATATGGGATTAATTTAGTAATAAACAATGACTCAAAGCGAAGCAATTTATATGCGTTTGATTTTTGAAACGGTTGGCTAAGGTATGAATTTGTACTTTGAGTTACTGATTTAACATCTTCATTGGCCCAACAGCCCCATGATGGACCAAGGTCGTCTGCCGACTGGCATTTCGATTTTGTTTGCTTTTTACGGGATAAAGTTGACAATCCTACGCTCTACTCTCATAAGAG
This sequence comes from Caerostris darwini, assembly GCA_021605075.1. NCBI lineage: Eukaryota > Metazoa > Arthropoda > Arachnida > Araneae > Araneidae > Caerostris > Caerostris darwini. The sequence continues at coordinate 27,107 of BPLQ01002839.1, read as the reverse complement.
ACAGCAGCTACGGCTTAGAGTGGATTCCGAACTACTACAGACATCTATGCCCCCCCGGGACATGAACTCAAATTCTTTAGCACCGAGCGTTTGTCACTCGGCAATCAGGCCCCACTGGTTTAACACATTTAAAAATAATTCGAAAATATTATCATATTTCATATTTCATTTCAACAATAAATTTCGCTTAATATTCAATAATAACAACAGGGACCTGAATGGCCGAGTGTCTTTGCTGCGAAAAACATTATCCGTAGTGTATAAATTTCATTCCAATAGTGAAAGCTACCTGCTCGATACAAACTTATGAAACACAAAAAAATTTTCATCCGAGTCCTAAACTCCGAAGCAGTATCCCAGACAAAGACACTATGTCCTGGGAAATATGATGTGCAATAAAATAGAAACTCTCTTGTCCTTGCAATCGGAGAAGCACATTTCCCATGTGTTCAAGTAATAGAAGGTTATCGGCGAAACCATTTTTTCAGAAGGGGTCGAACGGCATTTGGAGAAAGATTTCTTATTTTTTTTTTTTTTTTTTTTTTCTTTTTGTGCTTATTGCAATATCTTTCGAAACTTTTCTTAAAGGTGATTCCTTTTTTTTTTGCTTTGGGGCAAGTTTGGCATGTCTTACTAGATTTCCCTACAGACGTGAATTGAAGATGGGATAGTGTAAACGAACTTCAGACGAAAAATTATCTCTTAAATACTAGACCAATGTTCGTTTGTTTTTAAAGACTAGTTTATGAACAAAAACAATTAGAACAACTTAACAAATTAATAATTAATCGATTTCAAGAATCTTTTAAAGTCGATAAATAAAAAATCAAGTAATAAATAAACAAAAGAAAATTTGGGAAAAGTTGTTTCTCTATAATGTAAAGTTGTTTCTCTTTTTGTTATGTTATGTAAATAGAAAAAAATTAATTAAAATTATAAATATATCAATTTAGTTTCCTGTATTATTTTTCTTTATTGAAATAATGTATTTGAATATGCATTTAGGAGGTAAATAATTAGACATTTTTAGTATTGCATATGCTTTCCTCGGTTATTCAGTATAATATATATATATATGTATATATCTAGAATATATTTGAGAATACATTCATCAGGTTATAAAACATTGTAATGTATTATAAAAATTGATTTTATTATATTCCCTTCAGGTAGGATATTAAAGAATAAAAATTTATTGGAAATATGTCAGATTTTCAAATGTTATGGATCACCGTGGCGCCATTGGAGTGCCGCGAATTTCACCAAAAAAAAGAAAGGAAAAGTTGATCTTGTTCCATTTATATGGGACGAATGAAATAAGATGTGGAGGAATGAAATAAGAGATGTGATTGAGTTTCGGGCAGACATTAAGGACTAATTATTCTTCATGTGTGGATTATTATGGAATGAAACCCAAGAAATATGTTTATCGATGCATGATTATGATCCACTCTAAAAAAAGTGATTGCAAAGTAATGCCAGCAGGGAGTTCTAATCCGAGCTCTTCTACATATTAGAGAGTTTTTGCATAAAGTTTTTTTATCGTCCAATATTTTTTTTCCTAGCGCGCATGCTCGTAGGAAACATTGTACCTATTGCACCTGCATATCTGTAATACTGCACTACTGAGCTATTCCTATGAGTATGCGAGCTAGGGAGAAAAAAATATCGGATGATAATGTAAAAGATTATGCAAAAACTCTCTAATATCTGCTTACTGTAATGTCTTGGACTACACTCAACTTATAACGGCTAGGGCCTCTTTCAGGATCTAAGGAACATTTTAAATTTTATTTACATGTACTATATATAGGTAAATACAGAACTCCGGATTATTCTACAAAATAAAAATTAAAAATATAAATTTTATCACTCCAAGGTCGTAGATTTTCAGAATTCTCGAATCTGCGTGGAATCTAATTGTCTGATTTGTGGCAGACCTTAATTATCACACTCCATGATTCACGAAACCACTAGGGGCACATTTTGCAAACAGGCGAAAACTAAGGCCAGATCAGTCACTTTAGAGAATAAGAGAAAAACAATACTCTTTGTCGATCGTCACAGAATTCACCTCTTTCTTCTGCGAAAACCTCTATTTAAGAAAATCGGCCAAGAAAGTGAGTCAGCTTCCCGCACTTCTCATTAGAACAGACATTTTCTCAGCTCGTGGTCTATCGCCCATCACGATGGAACAACTAATGGCGTAGTTCATATCCCATCTGTAATTGTTTTGACCTGTGATAGTCACATAGACATTAGCTAATTTTCTGAATCTCATTATACATGATACCTTATATCTATTATCAAATTTGAGTGACTAATTTTTAATATTAGTGCAAAACACTGATTGCCTATAATATACTACCTACAACACTGCCCGTCTGCTGTCAAACTGAACTGATGAACTGTTATAATGTACTTGTCAAAGAATATGCATTCCTCTCTTCCAGTGGCAAAAATACTATACGTAATAAAATGGAGTGAAATGACAAACCCCGAAAATTGAAGCCTATTTTATAGAATAAAAATTTTATTTTTAATAAAGTAGGATAATTATACGTTAAAACAAAATTTTTATTTGTGATTAGAATCAATTTTGAATATTTTGTATATTACCATCAAGTATTTCAATTCATTGCATAAATACACGTTTTGCTGTATCATTTTTAGCAAATGGAATCTGTTCAAAAAAATTATCATCATTTAGAAGGAAGATCTGTTTGACCATTTTCTTAACATCGGTAATTATGCTTTAAGAAGATATTACTCTTAAATGTAGATCTGGTTTATTTTCAATGTCTATTTTCTGGCAAAATTTCTATCAGAAAACCCTTATAAATTTCGCCAACAAAAGATTTTATCTAATTTTTTTAGTGCTATTTACTTGTATTACGAAAGTTTTCAAAATTTCTTGCTATTTATTTCAAAAATATTTCTTTCTTTTCTAATCAAAGAGAGTGCTGACTGCAGTAAAAACATATCAAGATAAAAAGTTCTTTGGAATTTGTAAAATAAGTTTGATGTGGATATTTTTGTTCCATTTTTTTAAAGAAATTCTAAGAAGATTTGTGACATATTTTAGATAAGACAAAAAAAAATTTGTATTTTTTTAGTCCTAGAATTTGGAAATTATTTTTTTAAAGAATTTAGAAAAATAAATTAATAAATATTTCAAAGTAACTTAAAATAAAATTAAAGAAGGAAAATTAAAACTCGTATTTTAATATTATTTCCTAATTTTGTTTGGAATTTGAAACTTTTCACTAAAAAAAAAATGTTTTACTTAATTTAGAGAATCTTTTGAAATAGAGAAAAAAAATAAAATATTTAAATTAGCATATAACATAAAAGTTATTTAACTACAAATTTTTTGCATTTGCAAATATTGAAATAGAGATCTATTTTTTTTTAAACGTCATATTTTTTTTTTGTTCCAATGCAGCTGGAAAACACATAGACAGCTTGGTCTTGGATGCCTTAAGGCAAGCGCTGCACAGACGTTACTCACTTTGCATTACCCAGGGGGCGCGTGTCACTTGAAGATAAGCCACGGACGCAGAGTAACAATGCCCCCGCAACGCTCTACAATCCTATTAGGACCGGGACCTAAGGTTTAAAGTGGATTCCTAACCACTATAAACAGCCATGGCACCACCGGGACTCGAACCCGAAACCTGTGACAGTGTGTGTTTATATGATAAGTATTTTAATTGCTGTTTAAGATACTTATTATATAAATCTGTTTAACAGAATAATGCAATTTCTTTGATTTAATTATTAACAATTACATCAATTCATTTTCAAAGAGATTATTTAGAGATTTATTTAGAAATAAAAAAACATATATAAATTGAATAATAATGGCAACCGTAACCCGTAAAAAAATAGTATCTCCGGTTTCGGAATCTGTTAGTAGGCTATGATCCAACATGGACTGCAGTGCCGAAAGTTTCGGGTTCAAGTCCCGGCGGTGCCATGGATGTTGGTAGTTTTTCGGAATCCACTTTAAGCTGTAGGTCCCGGTTTCATTTGATGCAGAGTGTCACAGAGCCCAATCAGACTTCCGCTCACATCGTTCCCAAACTATATAGGAGCAACTCAGTGATGTGGCGCCGAAATAATGAGTTTAGTTTGTCGCTCAGCGTTCGTTTTTTGCACACTTTAGTATAATTAGACAGGTACCTACAGTTTAACATGGAATCCGAACCACTCACAAATAACCCCGCCACTTCCAGGATTCGAACCTGTAGCCTGTTGTACCAAAGACCCGAGCGCTAGCCAACAGGTCGCCAGAAGTTTATTGATAAACAATTAATATTTACTGAAACGTTGAGATTGAATTATGCATATTTTAATAAAATAATCGAAAAAAGATATCGGTTAAACTTGAAAAAATGATCGAAAGATTTAATATTTTTGAAATTTAATTGAAAATGTTATCTTTAAAACAAAAAATACATATTTTAAATATCAACCAATAAGAATAAAATTAATATAAGAAGACGATTTGCTAGGTTGACGGAGTGCTTTAGTTGCTTATCAACCTCTATCTCCTGCTTTGTGAATGAAAGAAATGCCTTCAGTTTTAAGTGCATGGATTAGAAAGAAGTAAGATCTGCACACACATATATATATGTTATTAATTAATTAAAAAATTAACATTAATTAATTTTTTAATTAATAAAAAAGTTATCTATGTAATTATTTTTTATATTGCTTGAAAAATTTTAAGCAAGGAAAAAAAAGCAAAGCAAAGTTAATAATTGAAAAAGTGAAATAATTTTAAAAAATTAGAAAAGGATAAATAAATTTTTTTTTTATTTAATAAAATATATTTTCTCTTAAATAGTTATATATTTAAAAACTTAGATTTTCGAATAAAGAAATGTCAGTAATAAAATTTAATTTAATTTAAATTGCTTTTTAATTTTATTTTATTTGTAGCTCTTTAGAAAGCTGATTTCTAACCAATTACAATAAACTTATTGGAAAGACAGAGACCGGATAAATTTGGCGATAGATTCCGATAGATAGATAGATAGATAGATTTATTGAAATTCTTTTAAAAAACTTATTTAAATAATAAAAATTTAATAGATTAGTAAATAATTTTATGCAAAAGGCTTCTTGTTATTTTACAGACAACATAAAATGCATAAGATTGCTGAGTAAAGAAATGTCTGTAAAAAAAATATATTTAATTTAATTTAATTTGTAGTTTTTTAGATAAAAAATTTCTAATCAATTACTAATGATTTATTGCTTATTTCTTAAAAATTTTTAAAGAAACTTATTAAAATAATAAAATTTATTAGGGTAGAGAATAATTTTATTCTCAATGCCTCTTGTCATTTTAAAGGCAACATAAAGAACGTATTGCTTTATTATGAATAAAATAATACTAAACTGCTGCATTCCACTTTTGACAAGTGCGAAATGAAATTGATGTTCGAAATTTAACTGTTCAAATATCAGAAAGATACATTCAGAAAAGATTTAAGAAAAAAATTTATTTTATCATATTAAAAAACGTTCACTTTCAATACCATAATACCGTAACTCTATCTTCTTTGCAAATTTTATTAAAATTCCAACCTTACCCTGCAGGCACATTCTTTTTCCCGGAATCCTTCGTCAAATTTATCGAGTCTATATCTTTCCAGACTTCAAAAGTCACTCTCCAAACCTCTGATGGACAGTTAAACAAACAGTTAAGGTGAATTTCTATCAGAAAGAAAACACATCGGGTCATTCCGATACAGTTGAACTGAAAAAATCAGTATTTTTATGTTTAAACAGAACCGAGATATCAACCTTAACTTGCATTAAGACTTCTTTGGCGATTCTTATTTTTTTATTTGTTCTTACTCGAAAACCCCCAAAGGGCGGCAGAGAAGTAGCTACTAATGTTAAAGGGTGTAAGCACTTTCCGAGTTTATGAAAGATGATTTTTTTCCCATCCATGTAAGGTGATTTGATCCTAAAATTAACGTTAAACTACAACGAAAGAGATCTATAAAATCCGGTGCAAATAGGTGCTATCTTAAAAGCCTGCCTGCAGGTGTCTTCCAGAAAACCCTTTACCGACCTCTTTTCCTTGGTTTCACCTTCCTTCTTTGTGTGCAACAGGCCTTCATTGGATTACCGCATGTTAGATTCTGAGGGGTGAGGCACAAATTTAATTAATAATATTTATAAGTGAATGATATATATCCATATCAATCCATGAAGTTTATGAAAGATAGTGATTTTTTCCCTTTCTGTACTATATGAACTATACTGTGATTGGTGATAGACCACAAGCTGAAAAATGTCTACTCCAATAAGAAATGTAGGAAGCTATCTTGAAATTTTTGTTGAAGAAGATAGAGTATTCTGCGACGAGTCAACCAACTGTTTTTTTTTTCTTTTTTTCTCTGAAGTGACTGAATAGCCTGGAGTTTTGCTTCTATTTTTTCAAGTTAATCCATTTTGTGGTATTGTCCATCCTGCCGTGGGATAATTAAGATCTACCGTAGACAAGACAATTAGAATTGACGTAGTTTCGAAAAGTTCGAAAAATCTCCGACCTTGGACTGAACTGTAGTTGTGATTTAATCTTGCACTAGTGATGAAATTTATACTTTTAATTTTCATTTCTTGGCATAATAACCAAGAGTTCTGCATTTGTATATATACAGTGCTTGTAAATAAAAGTAAGTGTTTTCATGAATCTGAAAGTGGCGCTTTCCTTGAAACCGTTATAGATTTAATATAGACCGCGGCTTCACACAACCATCCTTTTTCTTCGTCTGTCTAATATAAGGTGATTCTGGCCAACAGAACTGTCATACTCATCCATGATTAATCCTTTTAAGTTAATCGTTCTATCGGAAGTTTATGAAAGATAGTGAAATCCTTCTATTTCATTTCAGAAACCAAACGCTTTATCAACCAATCTTTATCTTCGACCTTTTTTTGTAACGAACTTAATTAGGATAAAGTATTATTTTTAATATCTTTTTGAAAACAATGCATTCATTATGTAACGCTAATTGCATACGATTATCTTCTGCAAAATCGACTACTCAAATTACAGATTGAATATTCAATAATGCAATGCATTAATGACAACTAGACCTATTTAGTTCTTGTTATCCAATAGCAAAATCAATGAATATTCATGAATATAAATTCAAATGAAGTACATAAATATACCGTTAAAAATACTACTAAAAGTACTGTATAAAGAATCTGAATATTAGAGTAAATATTAAAGAACTGAAATCTTAAAAACATGAATTTTATTCCAGATAAAAAAATAAATCAACAAATTGCAGCCAGAAAGGTTTTGCAGCCTTTTACAGAAGCTATTTCTAATTAGCATACTAAAACATTCATCTAAACAAATATCACCCTCAATGACTATTTCCTTTCGTTCATCAGCTTTTTCCGATAATTGAGGTTTTTTAACGAAGTGTTATCGTTTTAGTTTTTTTATTTTACATTTATGTGCAGACAAGGATAAGTGCTTTAGTTTTGAAATACTTTAGCTTTATAAAATGACAGGTTGTCAGATAATTTCGTATAAAATTAATTTCATTGTCAGTTTCAAATGAAACTTGTTTTCTTTTTATTTCCAAAAATTTAGAAGGTTCTTTCTATATCCTAAAAGGCATATTTCATATAATGCATGCAATGAAATATGAATTTACGTGTAAATATAGTTTTAATATTCTTAAATATTTTATAGTGTCATTACGTTTTCGTAATTAACATTATAGTTTTCCCGAAATAAAAGTTTTTAAACTGAAATATTTTGTCTCTAATTAAATCAGATGAAAATAAAAATACTTTTGATGATATTTTCTATTATAATAATTAATTTAATATACTAAAAGCACTTTGTAATTTTTATTATACGATACGTTGATTTAATATATATGTATATATATATTTGTTTATTTATTTATTTTTGCACTATCATATATATTTTCCCAAGTTTCATTATCTCTAATATTTAATTGATTCAATTATCTAAACTAGCTTTTCTTCAACTGTTATAATTATTGATTATATGAATCTAATAAATGAATTCCCAACAAAAAAATATTTTTATAAAATTATATTGCTCAATTTAATTCTCATGTGTATGACTTTCGTAGAGAAAATCATCAACAGAGGTTTCATTTAATACATTTTATTTTTATTTACCTTTTCTATTTGCGCTGCAGATAAAAGGTATTGAAGTAAAAAAACAATTATAAATAAAATAAAGATATATTTTTGTATTTTTTATTAATATTTTTGTAGATAGTAAAAAAAAAATGTCAATTAATATATATATAAAGAAATGCATAGATAAAATATTTAGTTTTTTAATAAAAAAAGTTAGATATGGAATTTTATTGAAATCATGATTTTAAAAAATAATTAAGGAAATAATTATTAATTGAAATATTAAGCATTTTAATACAAAATTTTAACATTAATAACAAATATTTTATTTATTTCATTTTGTCTTAATTAAAATCATTTCTTTTTTTTGCACAAGAAACTCCGCAAAACTATTATATTAATTAATAATGTAATGAATTGTTTTTAAATATATATGGGGCCGGATGTCTGTGTGACTGGCTCTCGGTGCCACAGGTTTCGGGTTCGGTCCCGGCGATTGTACGGATGTTCGTAGTGGTTCGGGATACACTTTAAACGGTAGGTCGTGATTTAATATGACTGCTACTACTACACCACACCATAGCACACAATATCGCTATGCCTAGAGTTGAGACGCCCTTATACAGTTGGAAATGATGTGAGTTAAGGAATGACCGCGACTTACATCTTAAATTGGATTCCGAACCATTACAAAATCCCATGGCACCACTGGGACTCGAACCCGAAACCTTTGGCTCCAAGCCCTGGACATTCGGCCATTCAGGCTCCAAGACTTAATATGACTGTAAAGCGTTAAGCATGGAGCTGACAACCCTACCCCGTAAAAAGAAAGATATCTCCTGTTTCGGTATCTGCCAGTAGGTTGAATACATAGGCCCATCATGGGGTTGTTGTACCAATGTAGAAAAAGTATAATATTTGTATATATAAAGACAAAGAAGAATTTCGGAAATATTTATATCTTTAATCTAATTCTTATTCAAATTTGATGCAGATCATCGATCATCATCGAAAGATTATCGACATGTCATCCAGAATTTCCAGACCATCGACGTACCATCAAATTCTTCCAGATCATCGACATGTTATTAGATAGTTTGGATATTTATATCATAAAATGTTTAAAAATATTCAATAGGAATAAAAGTGCTATCAGATATTATTACATTTAAAAGTATCTCGGGGTAAATAAAATAAAATATACTATTAAAACGTATCCAATTAAAAAATTGTATTATATTCTTTCCTTTCGTCAAACACTTTTTCTTCTTTTCAGCTTCACAATATTTTTACAAAATGATATTTCGTTTGGTGAAAAAACAATACCACAGAAATTATGCGAATAATAAATTGCCTTCTACGGACCCATTAACTCAGAGCACTGTTTTAAACAATGCAAGCGTGAAGTTATTCAATGATAAAAATAATAATTCATTTTTGTTTCTCAGAAAAAAGTCCAGTCAGAACAGAGAAATCCGATTAAACACACTTGGTCTTCAATTAGTGAACGCGGAATTCGCGGGACTCGAGCAGTCATTTCTCAGACGGCATTACGTTTCAAGGAGAGGCTTCTCTGCACACTTTCCGGTCGAGTTTTAATTGCGTCCCGCCTTTTGTAGATTAAGCACTCGCCCCCGCCTTCCAGTAGCTGCAAGACCACTCAACTAAAATGATCGCTATAGAGATCTCTTGTTGTAGATTATTACGGAGATCCTTGGCCGCGTAGAGGCCTCTAGCTCCTTCTTTGTAAAATGTTGAAACATAGCGGTGGTCTCATGCCCTTTGAGTTAATGAGCAAAATAGATAATTAAATGCCCTTTTTTTTAAACGAGAATTATTTATTCAATAAAATCATAAAATGAAAAATATTATAAAATGAAAAATATCGCTATAGAGATTTATTGGATGAAGAGTTCCAAGAGGAAATCTTGGGAAAATTTGAATAAAAGAAACAGGGAATTTTTATCCCTCCAAAAAGAGGAAAAAAAAAACAATTAGAAGTAGTTTTTTTTAAAGAAGAATTGGCAACATAAATCGAAGTTGGGAGCTGTTGCCATTTTTTGTGTTTAAGTCTTGTGCGGGCCGTATTAATCATTGTTGTCGTTCTTGAAAAAAGGTACAGATTTATTTAAGAAAGTTTACTTCCGTTTTAGGTGTTACGGGAAATGTCATTACTTGGTTCTTTTCCATGGTAAGAAGATAACTTAAAATCTAAAAGAAAATATCTTTAAATTAATACAGGGTGATTACAATGAAAGTCTCACTTTCAAAATGCTGTAAAAAAAAAAAAAGAACCATTCGTCACAATTAGTTCAAATTTGAACTGACGAGTGTTTCTTTTTTTACAGCATTTTGTAGGTGGGACTTTAATTATGATTACCATTTATATTTAAGATTTTTTTGGGTCTTTTCTCTGTAGAATGTAGAACATGAAAAATATTCTAAATAGAAAAATTTTAAAAACAGGAATTAAAATTTTAAATAACAATACATGTTTTCTTTTCTTTTTTACATTTTTTTACCTGTCAATTTTATTTAAAATCCTTCAGAAATATAATTATCGTTATATTTATTTTTGCTAGATTTGTGCGTTATAAATGTAGTAGAATAATTAAGACAGGAAAATGGGCATCAAATAGTTAAATAACATCGAAATAATGCATTTAAAATCATCCAGAAATAAAATTATGACTAAATTTATTTTCTGAAGAATTGTAGTAGTAAATCTGGTAGAATGATTAAAACAGGAAAATGGACATCGGCTAGTAAACAAGTAATATAATTTTTTTTTTAAAGTCAATTCCTTCTTTTTTCTTCTCAATATATTGCACGAAGACCTTTATGAATAATTTTCACTCATTTTTTTAAGTTTATCTGTTGCCATCTATTGGTAGATACATGCAACTTAAATATAAAAAAAAAAAACTAAAATTAATTCATTAAATTTAATTACTGAATTAATATTTGGAAAAAACTGTATTAACATCCAGTGCCATCCACTACAAGTTAAAAAAAATGTATTTGAACTTGAGTGGTTAATAAAAAAGTGTTTTATGAACGATTGAAAATTTGAGCAAGATATATATATAAGGAGAGTGTGAGCTAATAGAAGGAATTTAAAAAACATCAAAATAATGCAAAGGAAGAATAATTTAAGGTTTTAATATTTTTTGAAATGAATTTACAAAAAAAAAAAATCATTTAATCAAAATTATGTTGAATTTTTATTTATTGAAGCATATAAAGGAATTTATATCAAACCGAAAAATTATAATATTAAAAAAAATGTTTCACGTGTGAAGAAATTTACATGTGCAGCAATTCATTCAAATACAAAGCAAAATATTAATGGATATGGATTACTATTTGATTAAAGTAATAATTATTTCCAGAAAAAAAATTATCAAAATCTCCAAATTATGTTGTTTTTTATATTTATCGAAATATGTGATAAAAATTTATATCAAACAAAAAATTATAAAAATAAAAAAAGTTTCATATGTGAAGAAATTTAACAAGTGCAGCATTTCTTTTAATACAAAATAAAATATTAATGGATATATATTACTATTTGACTAAAGTAGTAACTTTTCCAAGAAAAAAATATCAAAAATTCAAAAACACATTGTTTTTTTTTTTATCGAAAAATATAAAAGGAATTTATGGCAAACAGAAAAATGATCATATTAAAAAAAAAATATTTCACATGTGAATAAATTTAACAAGTGCATAATTCCTTTCAAATACAAAGCAAAATATTAATGAATAAGGATTTACATTTGGCTAAAATAATAATTTTTCTCAGAAAAGAAAAAGGAGGTATTCAGCAAAAATATAGATCAGGGGCGAAATTGAGAATAACCGTTTTAATTTTGGAATTAATTCCTTTCATGTTCCCTCCTTACTCATCAAAAAAAGTAAACGTGAAATAAAATAAGCATTTGTTTTTTTTGCAGGAATTTTTAGTTTTATTAATTTTTTTATTTATTAATTTATTTATTTTTTTTGAGAAAACATAGAACATTTAATTTGAAGTTAAAAATTTATGGCATACTACTATGTCCAAAAAGTAAGAACAATTTTAAATTTAAATTTCCCGGGGCTTATAGAATTTCAGTTGTTTTTCTCTTTTAGGTTGCTGGTACTGCCCTTGACATCTGTGTGAAATGTGAGGTCAAGATATTCGTTAGTGTTTGAGTTACGCTTGGTTTTGTGGGACACTAAAACTGATTCCGGCAATTTTTGAAATGTCTGAATTAATTGAGCAAAGAACTTGCATTGAATTTCGTTCACGGAAACGTATAGAATATTGCAGAAGGCATTCGGTGAGCATTCATATATCGGAAAGAAATGTTTAGAAGAGGTATAAACAATCCAAATAAAGCAGAGAACGCGTTGGAGAAGAGCCCTTTGGTCGACCATCCACCTCAACCGACGTAGCTCACGTCCAAAAAATTAAAGATTTAGCGCTTGCAAACCGTCGAATAATATATGCTTATATTAAATTATATTATATATATTTAATCTATGCTTAACTTGCCGTTGATGTTGGAATTTCAAAAGGATCAGTTCATTCCATTTTGGGTCTTAAACGCGTCAAATCTCGATTGTTACTGAAAACACTGAATGCGCCAGCTCACACTGCATTGATTCTCGTGACTTTTTCGCCAAAAATGAAACCCATATTGCTTCACAACCACCGTATTTACACCGTGGGACTTCTCGCTATTCCCTAAACTTAAAACACTACTCCGGGGTCACCTTTTTGAGGCGATTGAAGAGATTCAACGTGAATCGCCGCGTGCTTTAAAGGCCATCTCTGCCGATGTCTTTTTAGCATGCATTGAGGATTGGAAGAAAAGTCGGCATAAGTGCATTGTGTCCGGTGGGGATTATTTTGAAGGTGATGAAATAAATTAGGAAGAATAAATAAAGAGTTTTTGAAAAAAAAAAATTGGTCTTACTTTTTGGGCACAGTAGTATGATCAAATTCCAGATACTCATAAAGAATCGAAATGCTCTTGCTAAATTCATTTGCAATTTCCTTCAATAAATAAATATTAATTATTTTCAGTATCCTATATATGACTAATATTATTTAGGAGACGGTGATTAATAAATGCGTTAAAATAAATATAGATTTATATTTAATTTTACTAGTTAGTAGTAAAATTATTAAAATAGTGCATTATTTCCCGTGCTTGCATATTTAATTTAAATGGCCTTACATTCTCAAATTCATCAATGCGCATGAACAGAGGAATTTATATGTATTTCCAAATAATTTCGTTCCATTATATTCGTTTGACGCTCAATTTAATTAAATACATTCTATTGACTCATTCTTTGAATTACATATTTTCGGATTATTTAGTTTTTTAGTTGCACAATATCCTAAAATCTGGAAATATGATTAACTTATCAGTAGATGCAATTTTTTTTTCAATTGTTTAAATGTACGTCTTTTCTGGATATTATTTTAATACATAATATTTGATGTGTGTGTAAAATTTATTGTGAATTCATAAATAGTTATAGTTTGGGTGGGCAATAAAACCATCACTAATAACTAAGTCAGTGTCCAGTTTTTTTAGTCAGTGTCCTGTTTTAGTTAGTGTTATGTTCAATATACCTGGAATAGTAATCTACTTTATTTTGAAAATAATAAATTGTTAAAAGAAACATATAAATTTGAATTTTGACAAAATCAACTAATCAATAAAAATAAATAATAAATAATTTAAAGGTAGTTTTATTAGCTATATGCATATATATATATCTATATATATAAAATAATGAGTCTGTAAAGCATTTTCTTTTACAATATTACAACAATCTCATAATGTAACTCATATTGTTAACTTAACACTATTCAGTTAACTTAACATGGTGGTTACATTACATAAGTTTTTATTTCTTGGCTCCGTCTCTTAACTGCGATCTTTATTCTGAATCGCGTGTAACGAATGCAAGTCCCGGACACATTGAAGAAACTTCCGACATTCTTTAGAAAATATTTTGCGAATATGGCTGCTGTGAAACACGTACTTTTGGGCTTCAGACCTGACAGACGATTAAGTGCCGTTTTATAGGCCATACCGTTTTATAGGCTCCCTTCAATTTTTCTTCTAAGGAGAAGAACGTTAGTTTCTTTTTGAATCCAGAACCATCTGCAGAGGGGTGTTCACCATAAAGTTGTTCGATGATAGAACGGAAAGGAAGCCTTCAGCTAATTCCTTTCCTAAAGGGATTCGACAGCGAAAAAGTGCATGGCCGAGTTTAAGCTTTACACTGAAAGCTAAAAGTATACTAATTTCATTTCATAAAACGACAAAACAACCATAAAACTCCTTTTTATTTATACTGTCACTAGAGATTTTGCATTTATATTCATTGTCAGAGATTAAGAGAGACAAAAAGAAAGAATACTAAACTCATTAAATGATAGAGGAAACTAATAAATAAGTTAACTTATCCTTAATTTATATCATTTTAACAAAGATAGCTTATTTTGGCAAGGCAGGACAGATGAGGAAAAATGGCAATTATCTATTATCATATTTAATATTTTGTTTTCTGTCATACATATAGCTGCTAATAGATCCTTTTTAATAATTTAATTTACATTTTTGTTTAAAATTTTGAAGTAAATAAAAAATAAAATAAAATAATTAAATGGACTCGCTAACAAGTGATAGTGTGTTGTGGCCTTTTTTCTCACTAGAAGAGTTTCGCAATTTCATTCCCAGGAGAGAGGAATGTATGTTATTTGACAACTATATAATAACAACCCCTCACTCACATTTGACAGCAGACGAGCTTTATTGTGGGTAGTTATTGCATGCAATTAGAGTTTTGCACTCATGAGAACAACCTGTCACTCAAATCTGATAGCAGCTGCTCGGTATCCTGCATAATGAGACACATAAAATTACCTAATGTCTGTGCGAAATTCACAGGTCGAAATAATTAAACATCGAATATGAACTACACCATGTGTTCTTCCATCATGATGGGTGATAGATCACCAGTTGGGAAATGTCTACTCCAGTGAGAAATGAGGGAAGTGACACGCCTCTCGACGGATTGTCTTAAAAGGAGATTTTTGGAGAAGAAAAGAGAGAGTTCTGCAGCGAGTCGACCAGAAGTGTTTTTTTCTCTTTTTCTGAAAGTGACGGAACAGGGCTGGAGTTTCCGCCTGTTTTCATAGGCCTTCGTGTAATAATTAAGGTCTGCAGCACACTAGTGCATTAGATTCGTCGTAGACTCGGGAACTCTGAATATCTTCGTCCTTGGAGTGAACTGCACTTGTGTATCAAATTATCTTTAATTTTAATTTTTTGTAAATAGTGCATATTTGTATATAATGCTTGTAAATAAAAATTAAAATGTTCCCATGAAACTGAAAATGACCCTCTTCTTGAAGCCGTTAGAATTCTAGCATCCGCCGATACATTAAAATGTCTTATAAGAACAAGCCGTATTCAAAACAAAGGTGCATACATCCTTAGAACATCTCAGTTGGAAATTTGATTTCATATTTGCACATTTTCATAAATGGATTTACGAAAGCTGTTTCGGGTATCTTACATTCTTACATATAATACAGATATTCTGAAATGCAATGATGCGAAATACCGCTTTTCTTAATGTAATGTTAAAAAAAATATATCAAACTCAATAGAAAATATTTTTAAGAAATTTGTTTGTCTCTGTTCTTATAGATGGTTCAATTTTTTTTCTGAATTTTATTACACACAGTAATGATATCTTACTAAATGTTCACTTAAAATAATAGACTTCAATAATTATACTTATTATTTAATAACATTCACATTAAAAACTGAAGGAAAACTAGTATTTTTTTTTGCTTGAAAATAATTGAAGAAAAACTTGTTCTATATGGTTAAAATAAAATTATTTAATTTAATAATTCTCTGAGTCTGAAAAACACGTGTGGGTCGGACTTTGATAGAACGTTAATGGCTCATCAAATTAAAGTACATTTATTTATAGTGAATCGTATATTTTAATTATTGATTAAGAAATTAATGATTATATATTCAGATATTACTCTACGTATGCAAATTTCTTTCCGTGTAATTATTCGCAGATTACTAACATACTTCGCGTAATTCGCAATGAAGTGAACCACTCAATTGTCGCGGATAACGCGCGTAGAATTGTTTTTCATTAGTATCCAACTAGATCCATTGAGCAAAAAAAAACTCTTTCCATAAATGCCTGAGTTTCGTTTTTAAACATTTAGTATATCTTCAAATCAACACAAAATTTTACAGATAGTTTTTTTTAAAAAAAATATTTATATTATTTTGTTTCCAAACTCATGATAAATTTCGATAATATTCTGTTGTAGTACGTATTAATTTAAAGAAAACAAAATTACCAACAATAAGAAATACAGAAAAAAATGGCAACAATACAGTAATAAATTAGATGCACCTGTTGTGCAGAAAATATATTCGTTAAAATTTGAAGTGTAAAGGTTATTCAATGGTAACTTCGCAAATTGACATTAAGGATCGTAAAAACAACCGTTATAACAGCATTTTAGCATATAATATTCTAACTACTTTCGGAGTAAATTTTCTGATAAATATGTTTGCTTCTACTATTTTCCCAACCACAAAAGTATGGAAATGCTATGTATGTAGAATAATATGTATGCATCTGGAACAATTGAAAGAACATTGCCATCTACAACATCTAAACGTGCCTTATGTGTGTGATCTCTGTGGGAGAGCAGTTAAGAAGTTGAGTGACTTCAAAAGACACTAGTTGGTTCACACCGGCGAGAGACCTCACGTTTGCCCATACTGCAGAAAAGCAATTGGACGGAAGGATGACCTGAGAAAACATTAAAAAATCCACGAAGAAAAACCTTACTGTGGTAAGGAGTGCAGGAGATGTTTCAAATGCGAACAAGATTTCAAGAGACACAAGCTAGCTCATGCAGAAGTAAAAACTCGGGTTTGTGAATTATGTAGGATGATATTTGAATATGAGAGTCAATTAAAGGTTCATATGATATCTCATACTGATATACGACCTTATGTTTGTAATATTTGTAGTAAAGCATATAAACACAAACACATTTTGGAAAGGCATGTGAAAAATTGTTGCCGAAGTTCGGCTGCCAATGCAAGTCGTGCGCTCATCTGGAGACCCGTCCCAGACCTCATGTGAAGACAGAAAATAGTCTTCTAGATAAAATTTACATACGAAACAGAAATGACATTTGATCTCTCATTCACAAACAAAATATGCCTTCCTTGATACATTATTAAAAAAACGTTGTATGGTATAATGTACAATAATAATAATGATGTAATATGAGGAAATTTTCTCCCAATTCCTAAAAGTTCGTATTCAAATGATATATTTAAGTTTAAAAGTATTATGAAAGCATTTTTAACTTGATAAATGAAATTAATCGGGGAATAATTATTCTGTGTAAACAACAATATGAGGGGTGAAGGAACAATATTCTATTTGTTTTTATCAGTGACAGGAATGTATTTTAACAAATATCTCGGATGCATTATTTAATTTTAAAAAAAAATAATTTTTAATAAATATATTGAACTTTTAAGTGCCATCAAATATTTTTCATAGTGAAACAATTATTTTAGACAAATTTTAATTTTTAAAATATCATATCTAATTCCTTTTAAGTTTCATAATTATTTCAACTTATTTGGATAAATTCATTTTTTATTTGTAATCGGTGAAATTTTAAACAATTAATTTTATGCTTATGTTTTACCAACCTGTACTATTTGTTACCTACGAATTTGTGTTACTTTTAAGTGTACAAATGTTTTGTTATATTTCTTTGTGTGCGTATTGCTGTTAGCTGAAATTCTTCTGTATTGTTACTTTCATACACAAAGTAAGTAATATTGTATTCTTCATAAAAGAGATGTTTCTCTCTTTAGAATTTTGTAATTTTAAATATGTTCTAAAATGTTAAACAAAATAAAGATTCGATTTCTTAAAAATAATTGTAATTTGTTATTAATTCATGCATAACAAAACAAATTTAATTATATAAAACTATTACAAGCGGGTATATCATACTAGAGGATTCCTTGCAGTTTTAGTATTTTACGTTAAATATTTTCTTTTATTTATTAAATGTTATCAGTAATTTTAAATTTAATTTTCATAGCAAACCTTAATACACATTAACAAATAATTTGTTGCAGCGCATTAAATACATCAATTTATAAATTAATATTTTTTTAAATAACAAAGTTTTATTTTTTTACTTTTAATTAAAACGAGAAAAATTTAATTCCAGAAAAATGTTACTTTACATTCAATATCAAATTAATGTTCCTTTAATATATTTCGGTTATTTTTGCAGTCTCATCGTGTGTCTTCAAAGCTGGTCTCAAATTATAGCTTTTCAAGCTGTAATTAAGTTTTTAATAAATAAAATACCACGATTTTATATTTACAATTTGTAATTTTCTAAAATATATGCTGAATTTATTGTAAATTTAAACGCATTTTAATATTCTCCTTTCGTTCTATAATTCTGAATGCACAGGACAAATTTTCGATCAATTTAAAATGAGTTTAAATGACAGATTGAAAATCTTCAAATGCTGAGATGAAGAATGAAACCAAAATGTTTAAGAATATTGTAGGAAGACAGGTAAAATACCCAAATATTGAATGCTATTTAGGTGTGACATACCCAAATAGCATTCAGTCAAGGAATTAGTGGGCTCATAAATATTTAGGAGACTTTATTTGAAGAATGAATTTGTTCAATTTTTCATACAATTAACCCTGACATTAAACAGGGATAAACTTCATTGATATAAGCCACGGTGGATTTCCCTGATACTTTTATATAGTAAATAATTTTTTCAAAATATTTCCACCAATATTTACTTTACTTTAAAATGTAGATCTTGTTCTAATTAGCCCTAGTTAGCAGAAATATGACCTTGCCAATGCAAATAAGAATATTTTATACAGAAGAAGTGATTCGATTTGTTGCTCTAGGATCATTTTCTGCATACTTTAGGCTAATTAGACCGCGACATATAGTTTAACGTGGATTCCTAACCACTAACAAGCATCTATACCCTCGCCAGGATTGGAACCTGAAGAGTGTGGTACCGAAGGTCAGAACACTAGCCAATTCGCCGCCAGGCTGCAGAAAAGAAGTGGTTAAATTAAGGTCCGAGAACTGGACATGTGACCAAGTGATCAGGTGTCCAACTAATGTGAAAGAATGCTCATGTTAGAATAGGATGGCCGCGTATGCTTCCGTCAGCGAATTAAGGGGCATGGAGATTCGTATACAAACGGGACACGCTGTGTAATGCATCTGGTATAGATTTTCTTTTTGTTCAGTGGAAGTTTTCGATGATTTCTTCCTATGGTATACAATTACTAATAATTTAAGGCGATGACTTCCCATCAACACCCATCGACATCGTTCTCTGGTGCATATCAGATGAACATGTAAATCGTCGATATTTGAAAATTTTGAAGCAATTTGCTTAAGTTTGATTTTTGCTCAACTGTCATTTTTTGCACACTTTCAGCTAATTAAACCGGGACCAGTAATTTTATATAGAATTTGAACCACTATCAAGCATCCATGCCATCAGCAAACTTGCTGAAAAATTCTCGAATTTTACAAGCTACGAGAAGATTTGAAAGAGGTATACCGTGATATCTCTTATAAAAAAATACATTTCATTTTATTCCTTTTATGTCTATCGTAGCGCTTACAATACAAGGAAGAGCGGAGAACATTGTAGAACTTCATAATTAAATCATTTGCCCGAGTTTAATCATTTTCACATAAGAAAGATAATGTAATATTTATCCCTGTTCCTCTCATTAACAAATAATCTGGTATTTCCTTTAAATCTATTTTGTTATTCACCTTCAATTAGCCAATGAGCATCTATTCGATTCACTAATTGCTGTAGAAAAATTTTTTATATTGGTTAGGGACACTTAAAATTCGTCGTCTTTTTATTTAGACATGTAAAAAAGTATACATGTGTACTTTTTACATGGGGTTTTATTCGGTTTTTAACTCCTTTTCAGAACTTTTTTATTTACTATTTTTGACAAAATAACTGCGATTTTGCTATCAGGACTTTATGGGGTGTTTTATTTTATTTATTTATTTTTATTATCTGATATATATTTTACTGTTTTTCAAAAACTATAAATAATTGATGTTTTTTTTAATTATTTTTGCTCCGTAATTAAGTACCAGACCAGAAAGCCCTGTTTTCAAAATGAAAACTAAATTTGGAGAATCAGTATGCTTGTGATATCTATCAAAATGGATTTCCATTTTTTAGGCCATTACCTCTTGAGTATGCTGATGAAAAGTCAGAGCAATTTTACACGAGCGAGAGTACTTGCTGAATAAAAATATATGAGATTTCCCGTGCATCCTGGAGACCATTGGTACATAGGACTGCATTACTACTATATTTTGGCTCAATAAGACGTAATTAAACTCAGAGTGTCATTGACCCAATCCGTGTATTCCCATGACAAAAAGAAATTGTAAAAGAAACCTAAAAAAATTATGCCTATTCTGTTAAGTAAACTATAAAATTGATAGTATTTTTAAGCTTGATAATCTATTTTGATTTATTTTTAGAAAAATGTAGTAAATAAATTTGAAAAATTATTAAATACTAATTTGAAAAACGGGTTTTAATAAAATCACCCAAAAATTTCAATAATAAGCTGTGAATGATTTTCAGGATTTTAGTTTCTGATCTATGATTAAGTTCGTGATATAGCGCGTAATTCGTATAGAAAAAAAATAATAAAAAGAAATAAAGCAAAAACCAAAATTGGCAACACAAAATATATAATAAGTAGATTATTTAAAAACATGTTCAATAAATGTCAAAACCTTGTAAGTGAAAACTGCATTTTACATACACCCTTTTAAATTTTCAGTTTTTTTAAATTAATCCGAGTTGCAAAGCCTTCAATATGTCTTCTTCTGATACGACATCATCTGAAAAATCCTTCCAGTGCCTTATATGTTGCAAACAATTCGAACTTCAGAAAGATTTAAAAGAGCATCTCTCGAAAGAACATCTAAAAAAGCGCCACCAGTGTGAATATTGTCAGAAGGCGTTCCTATCTAAAAGAGATGTGAAAAGACACAAGAGAACTCATACAAAAGAAACACCTTTTGTTTGTGATACCTGCTGCGAAAAATTCAATCATGTGAGTTCTTTGAAGAGACATGAGAAAATTCACACTAAAGAAGTGAGTCACGCTTGTGAAGAATGTGGGGAAATATTCACATTCTCTCGAGAGGAATATGTGGACGATCACAAACAATTTCATACAGGAGAAAGGCCTCATATTTGTGAAAAATGTGGCAGAACATTCTCTAGAATGTGGCAGCTATACCGACATATGAAATCTCATTCTGAAGAAAAGCCTCATGTTTGCGAGAAGTGTGGAAATACTTTCAAATACAAAGACAATATGAAGAGACATATGATGTCTTGTGTCACAGTGAACCCTGGCATACTCGGAGTAGGCATGTAATCATCAGAAGGCTCATCTGCAACACCTGAGGACTCGCCAAACACTTACGAAAGCCAATCAAACATCTTTGACAGACGAAAATATCATTC
Organism: Caerostris darwini; assembly: GCA_021605075.1. Classification (NCBI taxonomy): domain Eukaryota; kingdom Metazoa; phylum Arthropoda; class Arachnida; order Araneae; family Araneidae; genus Caerostris; species Caerostris darwini. The sequence continues at coordinate 5,271 of BPLQ01002839.1, read as the reverse complement.
CTAATAGAATGCATATAGTAACAATCGAAAAAAAAATGATTGTTCATTGCGATTTTAAAACTACAAAAAATGTACGTCTTTGCTACAGTTCATTACAATATTTGTCGTGCAGAATAATGAAATAAAAAACAAAAATTCTCTGTGAACTGAGATAATTTCGTTCTGCATATGTAATTAAAAAATGTTTGATGCATTCTCAATTGTAAAACATGCAACTTCAATTAGATAGGAAAATAGTGTTTTTTAAATAAAAGACAAGCATTATATTTAATGCAGCATAAGATTGTTTTAAACTGAAAAAATAATTTTTAAAGGATTTTTAAGATTTGACTGCAGTTGTTCAACTGTCCCAAAATTGTTTTATTGTATCATAAATGATATTTTGTAATAATGTTTATTTTCAATCTGTATAGCTTATAACTTATTTTAATTCTCTAATAAACTTTTAGATATGTAAAAAAGTGTTTTTATATTGATTCGCAGTACACGATTTTCTAAATAGTATTTTGTGTTTGCACGAGTAAATGTTTTTTTTTAACATTGCAAGAAATGCTACTCTGATAAACGCTTTTTCAAATTCAGTTTACTATTTATCTGCCTATCACTAATTTATAAATAAACGCATATGTATTATAAATAAAAAATTTGTTTTTATCAAACATTTTATTTTTATATTAAATATGTATGCTCTTTTACAATTGTTAAAGCAGTAATTGCATGTTATAGTTGCACATTTTCCTTAATATTAAATACAAAATAAGAGATTGTTAGTAATTTTATTCTCATACATTTAGAAACAATGGAAGCGTAAGTATAAAATTATTTTATTAGCAACACTGAATAATCACAATTTCATTAAAATCGGAATATTGTTAACTGACGAGATAAGTATATTGTAACTACATTAAGTGTGATATTCTATATACAAGTAATAGGAACTACACTAACTAATTTTAAATTATTTTTTAAGACCACAATAATCACTATTATTATATTATTATATTATTGCACAATAATAAATTTGTTTTCTTGAAATGCAGTACTTTTAAATATTATTGATTTAACTATTTATACGAATATATATGAATAGGAATTTATTCCATCAGACTATTTTAAACGACTTTTCTTAGCAAAATAAATTTGTTTGGTAAAATGCTTTAGATTGCTAGTAATTTACGAATTTGTGAGTTTTGCTGGCATTTTTAGTTTTTAATTACATTTATATTTTAAAGAATGTCCTGAATTGAATTTCGTCTATTTTAAACTGGTGTTCAGCAAAGTTATTTTGACTTTATGCCTGTAAACAGAGATATTGCATAATAAAACTTTGTGACGACAAAATGTATTCTTATTTATTTGAGTTTAGTCTTATAATGTATCATTTAGCGTGTTATTGCAATCTTTTAATGAATATGAAAAACAATTGCGAAATTATGTTTTTGCTTGTATTTCTAACTTTAAATTTTATTTTTAAAGAGCATCCTGTCGAAAAGTTCATATTTAAAGTTATTTTAAAGTGGTGTTCAGACAATTTCTCTTTTCCCGATTTCTTCTATCCCTCCACCTTAACTTCCATTCCTTATTTTACAGTGTATTTAACTTGCATTCTTTATTATTCTCGTGAGTCTACCCAATGAAAATAAATGTTTTATAATAGTATTTAATTCACACTTATATTAGGATTAATTGGACAAAAAGTGCACAAAAATTCTTCATGATAAACTCCCTGTGTACTTATGAATCATTATAATTTTCTCAATAAAATTCATCTTGACCTATGGCTGGACATTATGGAGAAGAAGGCACATTCCAGAGAACCAACAGAAGCTACAATTGGACTGTCATGAAGAAATATATTTCTAAACATGCAAAAATATTCTGGATGCACTCCGTATAAGGTTACAAATGAAAACCTAGTTTGGCGAGAACTCCTAGCTTACTTACAGCAGTTTGAGATAATCAACTGCTGGATAATGTTGGACCATTTTCCGAAACTGAAAGTGGCAATCAATGGAAATTTGTAGTACAAAGTTGCATTACACAATCGGACTATTTTGTTCTTTTTCCTACGAAATTTGCATATGAATATGACATGCGCACTAATCGTGAAAGATATATCGTTTTCAAATTCTAATGCCGGTTCACACAGACCAATAATCTCAGAGTGCTTCAGAAAGCACTTCTAGAGGAACTGCCATGTCCTTCATTTCTGGCTACTTGCTGGGACATCGGTGCAGCCAGAAAGGGAGAATGTAACCGTTTTTTTGTATAAGGCAACACCCACTGCGGGGCACTACCAGCGACCTCTTTATGCTCACTGAACTTCCTTAGAAATTGTCAAGAATTCGACTGTGTGTTGCACGTCACTTCTTTACTTTTTATTTTATTATCTTTTGATGTTTGTCCGTACGCAACTTAACAGACAATAAACAATTGTTACGTAACTTGGGCCCATCCTATTTAACCCCTTTTCTCCCTTTCATCTAACTGAGTTAAGTGCGTCTCCATTGAAAATTAAATACTGTAGATAATAATCGTGGATGTCACTCAAAATTAGTATGGCAAAATGAAGATGCAATGAATTTGTCTCCATTCTTCTGTGATGATAGACTTCAGGTTCGAATCCTGGCTGTGGCATGGATGTTTGTTAGTAGTTCAGAATTCACATGAAACTGTTGGACGCGGTCTAATTAGTCTAAAGTGCTGGACATATGACCGTAGAGAGACAAACCAAACCTTCTGTGCTACACGCATACTAAAACTGAATCTGATGTTTATTTCCCATTCCTGCAGTGAATGAAAAGTTTAAAACGATCAAATACTATATCACCTCTGTTAATTAATTGCGCTTTCAATAAGAAATACGTAGAATTCGGTTTTTAATTCTTATTCAGAACTGTTTTCATTGACTGTTTTTATTGTCTAAGTATCTGCAATTTTGGTATCATCATTTTATGTAAATGTTTTTTTTATTTATTTTTTTTATTTACAAATACATATTTTACTCTTTTTCTGACACGAGAAATAACAGAGGATTTTTTTTTATTTTGTGTACAATTAGAAAAAAGACGAGAAATACCTCTTTTGAAAAAAAAAGTTAATTAATGGATCAGTATGCATGTGATATCTATCAAAATCAATTTCATTTTTTGAAGTGTTACCTCTTGAGTATGCAGATAAAAATTCAGAACAATTTTATACAAGTGCAGATTAAGCATTCCAAACAAAGAATGGATTACATAAGATCCAATTTCAGATACCCATATAGAATCGAAATGCACTTGGTAAATACAATTCCTGCTGTCAAGTTCCAAAATTATCAGAATTAGTAGTGCATCTTCGAGACCATGGGCACTCAGGACTGTACATGGTTTTTAAAATATTTAACCAACTACTACTACATTGTAACTGAAAATAATATATTGAATCTCAGCAAGAGTCTGTCTTTAACTTGATCCGTGTTAAAAGATGTCAAAAGGAACAAAATAATAATGGTAAAAAAAAAAAATAATTATGCATAATCATTTAACTGAAATATAAAATTGATAGAATTTTTAAATTTGGTAATCTTATTTTATGTTCATAAAAAAAAAGTAGATAGTATTTCATATTATTTGTCAATATTTAAATCGGATTACCGAATTTTATTAAAATCAACCAAAATTTCATTTATAAATTCTGTAAATTATTTCAGGATTTTAGTTTCTAATCTACGATTAAGTTCCTGATATAGTGCGTAGTTCGTTACGAAAAAAATGCATCAAATAGACCTAATGTAAAAGAAAAAAATATTGGCAACACAAAATGTCGAATTAATTATGTTGTCTAGATATATGTTCAAGAAATATCTAAAAGGTAAGAGTGACAGCTGCATTTGACATACACGCTTTTAAATTTTTAGTTTTTAAATTAATCTGAGTTGCAAAGTCTTCAATATGTCTTCTTCTGATACCACATCATCTGAAGAATCATTCAAGTGCATGAAATGTGGGAAAAAATTTGAACTTCGAAGAGATTTAAAAGAGCATTTCTCCAAAGAACATTTAAAAAAGTGTCACCAGTATCGATACTGAGAAAAGGAGATATCGTCTAAGAGTAATCTGAAGAAACATGAATGAATTCATGCAGAAGAGAGGCCTTTTGTTTGTGAAATCTGTGGCAAAAAATTCACTCAAAAGCAAGCATTGAAAAGACAGAAGAAAATCCACCCTAAGGAAAAGAGTTATCGATGTGAAGAATGTGGGAAAACATTCTCTTACGAGTCAGAGCTACACATACATAAGCAAATCATTCAGAAGAAAGGCCTTACCTTTGTGATAACTGTGGAAAACATACAAATTGAAACACCATTTGAAGGAACATATGCAGTCTTGTGTCACAGAGAAGCCTGGCAAACTCGGGGAAGGTATATATTCGTCGGAAGGCTCATCTCCAACTTCTGAAGATGAAAACTAGTCGAAGGTCTTTGGCAGAGGGAAATATGTAAGTTAACAAAACGAATATAGCAACCAAAGAATCAAAATGATTGTTCATTGTTTGATTTCAAAAATATAAAATGCCTTTTCTTGCTAATGAAATGACAAAATAATAATTCTCATTAAATTGAACCAAATTCAATCTGCATGTGCAAGTAAAAATTGTATTTTAGAAGTTCATCTGTATAAAATATAACATCGATTCAATAGAAAAAAATGGTGTTTTTTAAATAAAAGACAAGCATTAGTTTCAATGCAGCCTAGGTATTGTTTTAAACTGGCACACAGTTTTTAACGGATTTTTAAAATTTGACATGAGTTGTTCTACTGATTATGATACTCTATTATTTAACTGTTTATGATTCTACTGTAAATTGTTTTACAGTATCATAAATCATTTTTATAATAATGTTTATATTTAATCTGTGTAGGTAATAATTTATTTAATTTTAATTCTGCAATAAAATTTTATATTTGCAAAAAGTGTTTTTATATTGATTCGCAGTACACTATTTACTTAAGTATTATTTGGTGTTTTGCAGATGTAAGGGAACTTTTTTAATAGTTCATGAAATGCTACTCTGGTTAAAACTTTTTCAAATTATGTTCACTAATTATGTGTCTATCACTAATTATAAATAAAAGCATACTTATTATAATGAGAATATTAGTTTTCTTAAACTTTTTTTTTTAATTTTAAATATGTTTGTTCCTTTACAATTGTTAAAGCAGCAATAACATCTTATAGTTTCATATTTTCTTAATATTTCATATAAAACAACATATTTTGTTCTAA
>BPLQ01002836.1:0-107666 GCA_021605075.1 Caerostris darwini | reverse complement strand
CAGCATTGAAGCTGCCATTAGACATTCACAGTAAACCAAACGCAATGTGTAATATTAAAAAAAAAAAAGCGGAATGGCTGCAGTGTTGCAAAAAACATCATCATTCTTCATGTTCATCATTCTTTACCAATCACTTCCTTAACAATACCAATTATAGTATCTAATAATTGAACGAAATACAAAAAAGCCACAGCAACGCGTGGCCGGGTCTTCTAGTATATTATATTATATTTATTATATATATATATGTATACATATTTTTAGTTATCATTGACAATCAACACATTAATCAAAAGATACGGTCACTCAATTTATCTTTCCAGAAATCTAAAAACAAATATTTTGTAATATATATATATATGTGTGTGTGTGTGTGTTTATATAGTTAGTGTAGTTTATATTCAATATATATATATATATACGTTATTTCATATACATATAACAATAACAATATTGAGAAATCAAACAATTTTTAATATATTAATTGCAATCATTTATGTAGAAAATGCAGTTATTTATAACAGAAAAATCATGGAATTATTTTACCCTCGTCCCGAATAATTATCAATCCTCGCCATAGCCACAAAAACATCACGTTTAACATTTTAAATCGAATTTTTCGAAACTAATTTTCACAATCAGAAGAAAGAGAATTATTCATAATGGCACTACAGGTCCAGATTTAAAATTTATAATTAATTACTAAAAAAATATTGATAAATTGATATTTTGTCGTCATTTCTTCTATCGATATCATTGAAAAAATGTAGTTTTTCTATCCAAAACACATAGAGTACGAATAAAAAAAAAATATGATTACTCATTTTATCTGTTTAGAATTCTATCAACAGATATTTTGTAACATGTTTACAATTTTCGGATATCAAACGATTTCTAATATATTAAATGCAATCATTTATGATTTCAAAAAAAAAATCACATAATTATTGTATCCTCACTCCGATTATGTTTGAGCGTTGAAGCTTTCTTTATGAATTTAGCTTTCACAATTAGAGTAAAGCATAGCTTACCAGAAAAGATACTCCAGGTCAGAGAATGCAAAACTATTATAATTATTAACAGATAAAATGAAGCATTTAAACACATTATTTCTCAAGAATCTCTGTTTTATTTTTAATGAATATAAATAAACAAAAATGTTGAATTTTAAAACACAAAGAATTTTAAAACACAAATAATATCAAATAAAAGGCTCGTGAAAATATAGTTACAACTTACTTAAAATAATATTTATTTTACTAAGAATGCTGTTTCAAAGTATTGTTCTAACATTATTTTTCCTACAAAGTTTTCATTTAAGAAAGCAGATTTAAACATGTATTTAAACGTATGTTTAAAATTTTAGGAACATTTCAAAAGCTCTAAAGTACTTCTTATACACAACTGTATAACTTCTTACAGTCATCAAACTTCATATTCCTAATGTTCTTATGCTTTTACACCCAACATAAAAACTAACAACTTTAACAACTAAGTGGATACAACAAAAGTAAACAACTAAAATATTTTTACAACTAAGTGGAGGTAAAGTTTTATTGTTCACTAAATGAAAAACGCATGAAAAAATAATACTACTTGTGTGAAATACATTTTTATACATTAAGTGTTATAAATACTTTTTTTATTTTTTATTCCTTACAATTTTAAGATTAAGAATGTATGTTTTAAACTAAAATACAAAAAGTGCAAGAAAGTATTTTTGCAATATCAATAATTTATTACAAAGGCAAATGTAAAAGGCAGATAAATAAAAATTATTTCAAAATTGTACGTTTATATTTAAGCTTATTCCACTGAGTCAATTTCAATTTATCTTTTTTTAATACATCTCTGTGTAAGTACCATTAGTTTTATATAATAGCGTTTTATCGTTAAAACTAACTGCTACAACCATTTTGCTTGTTTACTTGGCAATCTTTACTCTATATTGTATTTTTGTTCTCTTAGTGGACTATATATTTTATAACATAATACATTTAAAGGAATTTTAACTGTCTAATAATTTCAAAATTATTTTTTCCAACAATAACAAGTTAGTTGTCAAGGATTTAAGATCATAAATCAGCAATATAAATCAATGCGTATTTGATATTGATTGTTAATGGAATATAACTTTAATGATTTCCTTTAAAACATAGAGCAGAAAAAATATTAATAAAAATTAGTATTGATAAGGACAACCCCAATATTTAAGAGAGTCACAGAAATAGAGTATAATTCAAGAATTGCATTTTCATAACATAAGCCATATATAAAGCATTGCTTTTCAAGCAATTGAAACTTGATTCGTCTGACCCTATCTATGTGTATTTTGTTTTGCTTTGCCTTATATATCTCTATATATTCTACTTTAGAAATTTTTTTATTTTATTTTTCTTGTTTTTTATAACATTTATTTTTTGGATCAGATTCCTTTAATTTTAGAGACAAACACAATTTTCCCGTAAACAAACTTCAGTAGTATACACTAATTTATGACTTTGAAATGTAAAAAAAGGACAGCTTTCGTGTAGACTGTCTATATTGACAAGAATAAATTAATCATGAGAAACTTTTGAAGCTATTAACTATTTTCGAACCTACTAACTATTTCAGACCTACTAACTATTTTGGAATGTACTAACTATTTCGAAGCTATTAATTTTACAATTGATGGCATAATCTCAGGTAACAAAACAATCATAGTGCCATGGCAAATGAGAAATCTCCACAAGGTTATTTTTTTATTTCGAATTGCAAAAATCTGTTAAAAGGGAACTACACAGTTTGGAAACAGGTAAGTAATGCATTTTGTCAGTGTGGAAATGAAATTCAGACAGAAGTGATACAAAGCGAATAAAAAAAACAATTTATTCAAACCGTTGAACAAGTGCAAAAACTATCGTCAGCATTTCATTTGACCATCCCCGTCACAACAACACTCCGCTGTTTCAATTCGCACAAGTTTGCTGAAAAATGAAATAAATTCCATAAAGGAAGTTTACGGAGTTTGGGTAGCTTGTGTAAGGTGTAAGGATTAAAATTGATTATTAATGAAATATAACTTTAATGATTTAATTCTAAATATTTAGTAGAAAAAATTAATTTCATAACATCTACTTCCAAAAATATATAAGACATTACTTTTTAAGCAATTTAATCTTGATTTACTTGGATATCATCTAAGTTTATTTTATTTTGCTTTGCTTTATATGCATTGTATATATTATAAATGCTCGAACCAGGTCTCTGTGGCAACGTGCGCCATTGTTGAGTATTAGGATTAAGGTTAAATCTGCTTACAACGTTGTTGCAGACACTGTTTCAAAACACGAGGAGACTCGATGGCGATTTTAATGTTCAGCATTTGCCTCTCTAACCGAACTTTTGATTGGAGTCTTCTGATTTTTCTCCGATAGACTACGCAAATACACGATAGTTCCTCGTAAAAGTCCTCCTGGAAGGCACTGCATTCCTCCTTCAGCGACTTGGAGCCAAGTCAGACTTCTACCTACGAGTGCTCCATCCCAACAGAAGTTGCCACTTTCCCTCCATCCACGAGTGCAATACTCACGGTATGTCCGTCCCGCACTGCAGGACACTGAAGATCAAACACAAAGGACACCACATGCATTCTATTGTTCTAATTATTGTTTTAAATCTAATTTTCTTCTTCATTAAAATATACATTTTTTTGAATTGTATTTCTTTAATTTTAAAGAATCACACAGTTTCCCCAAAACCTAACTTCAGTAATATATATTAATTTATGACGTTGAAATGTAAAACATAGCAGCTTCCAAGAAGAAAGTCAATATGATCATGTAATAATAACTTAATCATCAGAAACCTTTAAATATATTAACTATTTTCTAATCTACTAACAAATTTGTTAATTTTGGATTTTAATAGCAAGATCAGAGTTTACAAAACAGTAATGGCTCCATGGCAATTCAGCAATTCCAACATATTTATTTTTAAATGCAAAACTCTTAAAAAGATTTAAAAATAGCAGTTTGGAAAAAAGTAAGTAACACATTTTGTCAAAGTAGAAAAAAGAAATTCATACATAATCGACACAAAGCGAAAAACAAACAATACATTCAAAGCGTCGAATAAAGTGTAAAAACTAATTTTTCAACATGAGCATTTCATGTGTACTTCCTCGTCACAACAGAACTCCGATGTTTCCTTATACTCCTTCAGGGAAGTTTGCCGAAAAATTGAAATAGTTTCCATAAAGGAAGTTTACGGTGCTTTGAGTAACTTGCGTAAGGTGTCTGCAGCGAAAGTGCGTTTCATTTCTTTTCCCAGTCGCTTCTTTACAGAAGAAATCTACCGTCACGGATGCAGAGAAATGTGAAGAAAAACTTGCTTTGTGTCCGAAATCCAATTTAAATGTACCTGACAGCGAATAGAACTGAAATAGATTTATACATGCTGAAAAAAGGAAGAATGAATTTCTTTCCGCCTGGCGTGGCTATTGTTCGGAAAATGTTGCACAGAAGTTCAGTTCAGGCTATATTGCTAGAGGGCAACTTCGGAGAGTAGCGTGAGGTTTTCTTTTGCTTTTTTTTTCTTAAGGTGGTATTATGGATTTCTTGCTTTTCTAATTTTGAGGTTGATTCCAATATCATCCAAAACCAGAAAATGCATAGTTCTCCATATTTTTTACTTCTAATTTTAAGATGCGCTGAAGTGTATATTGTATGTTAAACTTAAAATTTTGCGAAGGCGGTTAAAAAAAAATAATATAACTTACAGAAATTCAAAGTAAATGCGTTATTTTTATTAGAGAGTTTTTGCATACCGTACATTAGTTACCGGGAGAAAAAGCTCCCGGGAGGGAGAAAAAGCTAACGGACGTCCTACGGTAACTAACGTACGGTATGCAAAAACTCTCTATTATTTTCCGTGATTTCCGTTATCGCGTATGGTTTTCAGCAGACTGAAATGCTTTAGTTATGAGTGAGTAGTGTTAACGTCCAGATAACGATATTGCATTTATCCGGTATTTTCCAAAGTAAGAAAATAGATTATATTTCTTGTGTTTATTTCTAAATTCGGAAATTTTAAAATTGAATTTTTTTTTGTTTGAATCGAATAGAAAATGAATTAATATATCTTTATGCCTTCACATTTAATCAAAATGTTTCTGGAGTTATGCTACGTACCTGACATCTATGAGATTTTTCGCTAGTGGTGACATTGTTTCTTGTGTCTGCAAATTTTCCTTCACCGTTATTATAATTTTTTCCCCTCGTGGTTGATATTGCAGTTAAATATTGGGTTTATATGCTCTTCGGCTGAATTCTATACCGAAAATTGTTAGCAGTTTATTATGTTAATATTTATTTAACTTTGTTAGAAATTCATTATGTTAATAATTCGTTAACTTTGTTAGCAGATTATTATGTTAATATTTTGTTAACTTCGTTACCAATTTATTTTGTGTTCAATAAAATATTTCATTCATCATTCGGACCACATACAATATTACTCTCTATTCTGGCTTGCATAATATCCAGAACTCAAAATTCAACTTGGTTTTCCCCGATTTTTTTTTTGTCAATTTCATTTTCACTTAATTGAGAAATTAGTACACTCTTTCGTAATGACTGAATCTTTTGCAAGACTATTACAAGTCTCACGCAAATCTTCAACGCATAAAAACTCTTTTTTGAGCAATTACATACATAAATATAAACATCCTTTTTACAAAAGCAAAATGTGCTAGTAGATAACTATGTAATCGTTCCAAATCAAGGAGGTAATAAAAAATATACATTTTTACATTTTGTTCTTTGCTCACATAGGAAGCGAACTAAAATATAATTCTTCTTTCACAAACCTATTTTTCAAGAAAAAAAATCCTCTCCAGTTTGATTTTTGGGTACTAAGTGTTTTGAGAAGTATTCCCCTTCGTAAATATTCATGCACTTTTAAAGGCAGCATAAATTATGCATGAGCAACAGCAGAACAATGTCAAATTAATGGAGTTTCGAAGTTGGACGCTGAAGATACGATGGGAAAAATGGCACTGTTTGCATCAGCTCAAAGGCTTCTGTCTCCAGCACTTTGACAAACTGCGCGCAGAGCATTAATGGAGTTGTTTCTGTTATTAAAATTAGACCCAAATGACTGTCAAAAGTGGAGATAATTTTAAATGACGTAATTTTGAAATGCTTGCTTGTTGAATATTCATAATGGAAAACAATCGTCTAATTAAATGTTAAAGTTAATTTAAGCGTTTTATCGATTGTTGGTATACAATGAGAAGACCCGTTAGATAAACTCACATTATGCATAACAATGCATAATTATTTCCCAAGGTATTGGCACTAATCTATGCACGTAAAATACCACATTCTCTCTTTTTTTCTGTTTTAACAAATTCAGCAAAATAACAAAAATTACTTTATGGTTGCTAATGCAATTAAATGCAAGTGGGTTTTCGTAAATTAAAATTAAATTTCCATGAATTAGCACGTGAGTTTCATGGATGGCAGTGTTGCAAGTATTGTAAACATGTATAATAATTATTTCTCCACTACTAATAAAATTTGCTTAAACTACAAATATATTTCGTTATTTTTCCTTTTTTCAAATTCAACGAAGAAATCAGAAGATGAAAATTTCAGCTAATCAAACAATTTTTTGTATAAATATTTTCTACGTATATGTAGCATTCAAATTGAATGTTTTTCTGAATTTTATTTAGGAAACCACAAATACTTTCTAACACTTATAGAAACAGACGTACTAAATATCATGTTTGCATCAGACAACTCATACAAGCAAATAAGGTGAAATGTTCTTAGGTGGTAGTGTAAAAATTGTTCAGTTTCAGCACGGGTAGTCAACCGTTTTTGTTACCTATTCCAACTTTTGTATGTCTGTTAGTAGAAACATTTTCTAGCCACCCACAGGTTCCACAGGGATCATTCTTCTATTTGTTTTTTAATATTTAAATATAATCTTAAAATAAGCATTTTCTATGATTTAAAGCATCAAATAATAGATTTATAAACTTAAATGCAATTCATGATCTTCCTTATTAATCCTACATTAAAGATTTCTTTTTTATTTAAGTTCAATAAAATTCACAACAAATTCTTAACAGTCCATGATGGGAGGATATACAAAATCTCCGTTTTCATCCTGTTTTGCCCTGCACAAAAATAAATAAATAAATAAAAATTTATATTATTTGTCCACCCCCTGTTTATAACTTCATTTTCACTTACATTTTTTTTTTACATTTAATCCAAAATGGCATAATTCGTAGACAATTAGAATACTCATGCAAATCATCAGTTTATAAAAACTCATTTTATTGCATTAACATTTATAAGTATAAACATCATTATTACGAAAGAGTTTGAGTTCGAATGTATGTATGTTTCCCAAACCAGGTTTATGAAAATTATATTTTTGCCTTTATTGTTTTACCCTGTTTACCCAATATATTAGTTCTTTACCTGCTTATCAATTGACCTCAAATTCAATTTTTCCTTCACATACTGAACTTGCATATTTTTCCTCAAGACAATTTTCAGCTATTTCCTTACAAAGTATTTTGAGAACTATTTATTTTTGTAAATATTCTTACTGTTATTCATTTAGTAGAAAACCGTATTCTTTATTTACAGACGGGATATTTAAAGTTTTATATACGTGAAATTTAAAAATATCCTGATACGAAACTGAAGCTAAGCAAACTGAGAAAAGAGGGTTTTAAAATTTGAATAGATATGTTAATGGCAGGGATTGATGTTACACTTATTTAAATGCTTTTAAATGTTTATCAGTCTTATTATTGTAATTATTCTATATTGAATTAAAAGTCAATAAAATATAATAAACCATTAAAAAATATTTTTTTTCAAATAAAAAAATGAAGGATAAAATAGATTTTTAATTTTTATTATGCAACGGTAAATTAAGAATATTCAATTAAATTATTCTGCAATTTTAAACGTTAAATTTCTGGTAAACTAATTTATCATTAATATATACATCATCCTATTTCACTACAAAACTCGTTAAACTTTGCAACTTAAATATATATATATATATATAATATAATATAAAAATAATTGCTATATTAAAATCTCTGTTAATGTGTTTAATACTATTTCTGTTTCTTCATTTAGTAGAGTAAAATACTCGCAATTAAGTTTAAAAGAATAGTATAAGAACGATTTTTTTAACATAATTTTTTTTCTGTCGAAATTTTCAACAGCTATTAAAAAATACTGTTCGAAAAAAATGAACGAAAGCTCCTAAACATTTAATTAACAACAAGATTTTATCAAAAATTACGTAAATTGCATTAAATGAACATAGAACTTTTAAATTAAGTCGTAAAATGTTTCTTTTTTCCCATTTTTTCCTCAGATTACAGTATTCAGAGAAAATTATTGTACTTAGTAAAAAAAGGCAAAGCTCTTACTTTATTTGCATTTAAAAAAATATTAATTGCAGACGGAGACGGTAATTTTAAATTAAGCCGGTTTTAGTAGGAACGCCATAATGTTTGTAGTTTTTTCACATCGAAAAATAATGAAAAATAAATACATAAATTCTGTAAAAATATATGATGTATTGTATATTTCGTATTATACTTCTATTTAATCAACATTCATAAATTCATTATTAAATATTTAGGTTGGATATATTTTCCAAATATAGATTATCTTCCAAAACACTCTTATTACATTATCAAGAACAAAACATTAAAATCATGAAAGTTTTATACTTTGCGTTCTAAGAATATATTTTTAACCTAAGAATATATTGTATAAAAGAATGAAAACTGATCATGTGAAGTATGCCAAAAATAAAATTTATTTATTTATCAAGTTTATTATCTTCATAAATAAATTTTAAAAAACTTTATATTCCAGGAAAAGTTAAATACTTAAAAAATATTAATCCTTTCCGAAATAGTTTACTTTTTAGATTTATGTTTCTAGAAGAATAAAAGATCGAAATAATCTTTTAAAATACGAGTATTTTAATTATCTTTTTTTTTTAATAAGATGTTTTAGTGGATATTTTAATTTAAAAAAATAAATGTTACTTCTCAGTAATTATGAATGACTTTTCTCGGAATAATAAATAAATAAATTTTAAAATATAATGCATATAAACAAGAATTTTTTTCGTAAATCATACATGAAATACCAAAAATCGTTATGATATTCTTTTTCGTCATCGTTGAATTATTTTATAGCAAATGATAAAACGTTTTTTGCTACAAAAAATAACGAATAATTGCCGTAGCAACATATTAAACGAAGAGTATGATTACTCAATTAATTTTTCAGAAAGCTATAAATAGATATTACGTTGCATATTTGCAATGTTGGGAAATCAAACGCTTTCAAATATATCAAATGCAATATTTTATGACTTCGAGAAAAGTTACGAAATTATTATATCATCTCTAAGAAAAAATGACCAATCCCATCCGAAGAATTAGGATGATATCTTATATCGAATTTTTCAAATATAGCTTTCACAATTAGAAGAAAGAACAATTTATCCACAAGAGTACTCCATGTCCAGAATAAAAAAATTAATTTATTTATTTAAAAAATATATATAATTCTCCATCATTTTATCTATCGATGCTGTTTATATTTTTGTTTTCATTCCTAAACACATATCGAGTTATTTCAGTATCAGCACATAAATCATGAGTTATGATTTATTTAAATTTCAGAATTAAATTTCACTTTATATCTTCAGAGTCTATATACAGATATTTTGCAACATATTTACAATATTCAAAAATCAAACGCCTTCTAATATATTAAACGCAATCATATGTGATTTCGAAAAAAAAATCATGGAATTATTACATTTTTTTCATGAATAAATGTTTAATTCCCCCCCACGCCAACATTATGTTTGACATTTTTAACTTCCATAATTAAAAGAAAGAATATGTTATCCATAAGAGCACTCCAGATACAGAATGAAAAATTATAGTGAATTAACTAAAAATAACATTAATATTTTTCCGTCATTTTATCTATCTATGCATTTGGGAAAATTTGGTGGGTTTTTTTTTTTCCAAAACACATATCATATAATTTTTGATGGAATGACATTCTGTTAACGCATAAATAAAATTATATGATTACTCATTTTATCTGCACATATATCTATTAACTGGTACTTTGTAACCTGTTTACAATCTTCCGAAATCAAATGCTTTTTAAATATATTAAATGCAATCATTTATGAATTTAAGTAAAATCACATAATTATTAAATCATCGACCCTATTTGATTTCGAATATGTCGATTTTTTAGAACTTAGGTTTCCCTAATTAGAATAAAGCGCGGGTTATCAGTCAGACCCCTCCAGGCAATAATATTATATATATAATTAAATATATATATTAATATTATTACTAATATATCTAATATATTATTTTTCGGAAAGAAATAATATTTATTTTCTTTCCGAAAAATGTCTATTTCAGTATTAATCTATAAATCAAATTGAATCGTCAGTATATCTACAAAAAATTTGTAACATATTTAGAATCTAGGGAAAGCAAACACTTTCTAATATATTAAATACAATCAATTAAAAATTGATTAAATTATTAAATACAAAATGTTACGAAATCCTCATTCTGAATATGTTAGACGTATATCGAATTTTTCGATCCCAGCTAATTCACAATTAGAATAAAGCATAGGTTATCCATTAGGCCAATACAGTTCCGAGAATAAAAAGATATTATAACTAATTAATTAAAAAAACATTTATAATTTATCATTTTTTCAAGCGATGCCAGTGATATATATATACATTTTTTATTTCCAAGAAATATCTAATAATTTCGGTATCAACACATAAACAAAAATGCAAGATTAGTTAGTTTATCAATCGATATTTTGTAATATATTCCTAATCTGGAGAAACCAAACACTTTCTAATATATTTAAGGAAATCATTTATGACTTCTAAAAATATTTCTCCGAAAAAAAATGACCAATTCCCGCCATAACCTCGAGACATTATGTTTATGATTTTATGTCGAATTTTACGAACCTAGCTTTCACAATTCGAAGAAAGAATGTGCTATCCATAAAAGCAATCCAAGTACAGGACGAAGAAATATAATTAATTAATATAATTAATACATTTACAGTTTTCCATCACTTTACCTGTCGATGCAGTTGATAAAATTTTGTTTTCTTTTCAAGACAAGCATCGAATAGTTTGAGTATCAACATGTAATGAAAAAGTATGATTACTCATTTTATATGTTCAAAAGTCTATCAACAGATATTTTGTAACAGATTTACAATTTCCGAAATCAAGAGCTTTCTTATATTTTAAAATGCAATCATTTGTGATTTCAAAGAAGATGACAGAATTATTATATGCTTGCCCCGATTATGTTACACTGTCAAATTTTACGAACTTAACTTTCAGAATTAGAGTAAAGCATGAATTCAAGCCACTTTATTCAGATTATTAAATCTCATTACACTGCAGAAAAAATGAAACAAAGCATTAAAAACACATTATTTCGGACGAACCTCCATTTTATTTCAGTTAGAAATAAATAAACAGAAATCCTGATGTTTCCAAAGAATTTAAAAATCCAAATAGTATGCAATAAAATGCTCATGTAAATATAGTTACAACTTACTTAAAATACTATTTATTTTACCAAGAATATTTTTTCAAACTTTTATTCTAAGTTACGCTTTCTAATATATTAAATGTAATCATTTATGACTACGAAGAACATTCAAAGAATTATTATATCCTGGTCCCGATTATATTTGATTCCCGAATTTTTCAAACTTAGCTTTCATAATTAGACTAAATCATGAGTTATCCATCAGGTCACCCCACGTCAGACAAAGAATTGCTATTATAATTAATAACAAATAAAACAAAGCTTTAAAAGCCCATTATTTCGCATGAGTCTCTATTTTATTCCTAATGAAAATAAATAAACAAAATTGCTGAAGTTTCAAAGAACTCTAAAACACAAATAATTTGAAAAAAATGATCTTGCAATATAGTTACAACTTTACATAAAATACCTTTTTATTTTACTAAGAAGCCTTTTCAAACGTTATTCTAGAATTATTTTTTCTACGAAATATACTTTCAAGAAAGCAAAATCTAAATATGTATTTATACGTATCTTTAAAATTATAGGAGCATTCTCAAAAGTGTATAAACTTCTTAAAGTCCTCATGTAGTATCCATAAACAAAACATTTTACATTTATGTATTTCATTCCTCCTTAGAGATTTCTGTTCTTTTGTTTTTAAACCACACATAAAAACTTAAAATATAGAAACAAAATATTTTGACAACTAAGTGGACGGCAAACTTTATTCTTCACAATTAAAAACACTTCAGAAAATATTACTGATATATTTTTTTCATTAATTATTATGAATATTTATAACCCTTTCAGTTTTTAAACTTTTTTTTTTCTAATTCAGCTGGCAAACACTTAGACAGCTTGGTCTTGGATGCCTTAAGGCAAGCGCTGCACAGATGTACTCACTTTGCATTACCCAGGGGGCGCGTGTAACTTGAAGATAAGCCACGGACGCGGAGTAACAATGCCCCCGCAACGCTCTACGATCCTATTAGGACCGGGACCTACGGTTTAAAGTGGATGCCGAACCACTACAACACCCATGGGCAAAACCGGGATTTGAACCCGATACCTGTGGTACCGAACGCCAGAGCGCTAGCCATTCGGCCATCAGGCCCCAGTTTTTAAACTTTAATGATATATTTTTCAATAAAATACATATTGTACATAAAAGTATTTTTACAATAACAACAATTAATGACAAAGTCAAATAAAAAAGACAGATGAAGGAAAAATGTTACAAATTGATATGTGTATATTTAAGTTTTTCTGTCTCATTTAATTTAAGTTTAATTTATTTAATATATCTTTATGAGCATGAGTAGTTTCGACGCAATAGCATTTTATCACGAAAACTAGCTGCGGCAGCCCATTTCTTTATTTACCCTTTACCCTTACTTTATTTACCCTTTTATTGTTTTCTCTTAGTGATTATATACTTTTTAAAGCAATATATTTTACATACTTTATACTTGTATAATAATTTTCCATTTTTTTTTCTTCATAAATAAATTTACTGTCAAGGATTTAAAATCATAAACCAGCAATATAAATCAATGTGAAGGTTAATCTAGATTATTACTGAAAACAGAAGTTTAATGATTTAATTCAAAACATTTAGTATTAAATTTTTAATGCCTCATTTAATTTTAATTTAATATCTGTATATCAGCGACATTAATTTTGGCGTAATAGCTTTTTACCAAAAAAACTATATGTATCAAACTCAATTTTGTTCAAACTTCATTTGATGTATAATCAAATCAAATCGATTTTCTCTTCTATTTTTTCTCTTCTTTTATAAAATAATAGACTAAAAAGCTTTTTTAACAGTCTAATATATATATATATATATATTTTAAGAAATATTAAATATATTGCCAAGCATTTAAAAGCAGAAATCTGCAATATGAATCAATGTAGGGTTGAAATTGATTTCAGAAAATAGCAGTTTAGTGATTTAATTCTGAACATTCTGCTTAAAAAAATTTAATAAAACTATCGAAGGAAAACAACAATATTTAAGGTTGTCGCAAACATAGAGCATAATTTAAGAGTTGCATTTTCATAATATCAAGTTCGAAACATATATCACTTTTCAAGTAATTGAATCTTAATGTCTTTGGCTATTATCTATGTTTAGTTTGTTTTGCTTCGTTATATTTATATTCTATGTATTCTAAATGCCCGACTCGGGACGAGCCACTGGTGACCATTACGACTAAGTTTTAATCCGTTTAGGGCATTGTTGCAGACACTGTTTCAAAACACAGTTAGACTCGATGGCCTTTGTGATGTTCAGCATTTGAATCGTTAATCGCACTGTCTGATGGGAGTTTCAAGGGGGTTTTCAATACGTTACTCAAATTCGGGGTATTCCCCCTAAAAGTCCTCCCGGAAAGCACTATCCTCCTTCTTGAAAAACTCGGAGCCAAGTCAAACTTCTAACTATCCCAACAGAAGCTTTTCCTCCATTCATGAGTAAACTATTCACAGGGTGTCCGCCCAGCACTGCAGGACTTAGAGAAATAGGCACAACGAAAACTACATGTATTCAATTTTCAATACTTTTTAATTTAATTTTTAACATAATATTTTGGATCAGATTGCTTTAATTTAAAGAGATAAACACAGTTTTCCAGGAGACAAACTTCAATAATATACATTAATTTATGACTTTGAAATGTGAAAGTAAAAAAAAAATAATAAAAAAAAAAAAAAAAAACAGCTGTCAAAATTTGGTTTGGTTCGTCACTCTACGGTCATTTTATGCACTATTTAGGCAAATTACACAGGCACCTACAGTTTCACGGGGATTCCGAACCACTAACAATCACCCATGCCACTGCCAGAAATTGAGCCTGGAGCCTATGATACGAAAAGATAGAGCACAATTGGGCGTCAGGTCACGGGGTGTCAAGAAGAAAGTCTATATGGACAAGTAGGAATAGCAATTTTCCAAGTTATTCTTTATTTTCAGTTGCTTGATATAATTTCAGATTTGACGGCCAAATTAGAATTCACAAAAAAATCATAGCTCCATGGCAAATGGCCAACTCTACATAGTTATTTTTTATTTTGAAATGAAAAATTTTGTTAAAAAGGAAATAAAAATCATTTTAGAAAAAAAGAAATAATGTATTTTGTCGCTGTAGAAATGAAATTCAAACAAAATTGTCACAAAGCTTAAAATAAAACAAATATATTTAAAGTGTTGAACAAGTTTAAAAACTAATTTTTTATCTTGAACATTTCATTTGAACTTCCCCGTCACAACAACACTCCGATGTTTCCCAGCTCCTTCACACAAGTTTACTTCAAAAATGAAATAGATTCCGCAAAGGAAGTTTACGGTGTTCTGAGTAGCTTGTGTAAGGTGTCTGCAGCGAAAGTGCGTTTCATTTCTTTTCCCGGTTGCTTCTTTGCAGAATAAGGAGTGGCATATACCGTCACGGATACAGAATATTTGAAAAAAAAACTTGCTCTGTGTTCGAAATCCAATTTAAATGTACCTGGCAGCGAATAGAACTGAAATGGATTTATACATACTGGAAAAGGAAGAATGAATTTCTTCCCGCCTGGCATGGCCATTGTTCGGAAAATGCTGCACAGAAGTTCTGTTCAGGCTTCATTCCTCGCAGGCAACTTTGGAGAACAGAGTGAGGTTTTCGTTTTTCTTATTTTAATTTATTTCTTTGGGGGTGGGGGTGTTGCGGAAGAGCGTATTTTCGATTTCTTGCTTTTCCGATTTTGGGGATGATGCTAATATTATCCGAAACCGGAAAAGACGCAGTACATCATTTGTTTATTTCTAACTTTAAAATACACACGAGTGTATCTTGTCTGCTAAATTTAAAATTGTGCAGTGGTATTAAAAATAAAATAACTTATAACTCAATGTAGTTAAGTTCTTAAATTTTATTAATTTCTTATGATTTTTTATTGTTTGTGATTTCCAGTTGAATGAAATGTCTTATTTATGGGCCAGTGGCATTAACTTTCCGCTAACGCCGTTGGACATGATATCTTGCCAAAACCGAAAAGTGATTGTACTTCATGTGTTTATTTCCAGTTTTTTAAACACACATGAATGATTATTTTCATCCAAACTTGTTGAATTTGTAAAATTTTGTTAACAAGTAAAATATATATTAAAAATTAAATTTAGGCATATCTTAGGCGAATTTTCCATCATTTGCATACTTTTTTATGTGATTTCCAGAAAATTGAAATATCCTATTTATGGTTCAATCACGTTAGCGTACAGCTAACACCTTTGAATTATTTTGATATCATCCAAAATCAGATAAAGAGAGATTTTGTACTTACGTATTTATATTTAATTTTCAAATGCGCAGGAGTAATAACTGCCTGTTAGACTTCCTGCATTCGAAAAATTTTAGTTAATAAATAAAGTTCTTTATAAAAATCCAATGTAGTTCAATTCTTTTTTTTTTCCATGATTTGCATTATTGCTTGTGATTTCATGAGATTGAAATGCCTGACTTAAGGTCCAGCGGCGTTACATCCAATTAATAGTGTTTGATAATTCCAAAATCAGTAAAGAAATAGTACTTCATCTGTTTAATTCTGATTTTGTTACACACAGGGGTATTTCGTATGTTGTAAAATGTTATAAATTGTGTGAGAACTGAAAAAGTAAATTCTTATAAAATATCCAATGTAGATAGATTATTAATTAATTTTTAATAATTAATTTAATAATAATAATTAATTTTTTATTATATTTTTTTCCTTGATTTCCTTTACATTTTCATTTATTTATTATTTTTTTATTTTCAGAACTGTGGCCCAGTGATGTTAACATTCAGTTAATGCTATTGGATGACTCTAATATCATCCAATGACTTTTAGCTAAATGCTAAAATGATTCTAATTTTATCCAAAATGAGGGAAAAGAAAATAATTAATTAGCTTATTTTTCATTTTGAAACACACACGGACGGTTTTTGTCTACTAAACTATATTAGTTTTGCTTGCGCATTTATGAATTAAAATAGTTATGAAAATTGAATATCGATCAATTTTCGTATTATTTTTTTTCGTTCCATATCACGATATTTGAATAACATTTTGTGATTTCCAGCTCGCCAAAACATTTGTTCCATAGATTTCACCTAATGAGACAAGGTGAAGCTAATATTATACAATTTATGAAAAGATATACTACGTGTGTTTATTTCTACTCATGAAACAGTAAGAAGTGATCACTTTCTACTAAACGTTATTTTTATAGTCTTTGCAGGTAATGCAAAATAAAATTTCTTATAGCACTTCAATAATTGTGAATTTTATTTTAATTTTAGCTGATTTGCATTATTTTTTGTAATTTTCAGTGCATCGAAATACCTAATAAATATTTTAAAAACCATTTCCTTAATAATATTGATAAATATTTTAAAGAGGATTTCCTGAATAATATTGTTGAATATTTTAACATTTTTCATGATAAATTTATAGTTTTAATTCATTTTTAAAAAAAAATATATAACTTGGTTTGTATCTTTTTATCATTTGTATTTTCTACAACCAAAGTTTTCACTGATTAGAACCATTACTCATTTGATATTTTATGGCATAGCATACTTCAACAATGGTTTATACCCATATCAACTACTTTCATTTCACTCTATAATAAGTCATGACGAAAACAAATGTTCGGATTAAAAAAAAAAAAAGAAATAGTAGAGTTTTTTTTTTCCTTAGTTATGCTTTAATTGTAACAAAACAATCAAAATATACAATATGCTTTACAAGACCATAAACTGTAAGCCATCGCACAATTTTTGCTCATAAAATTAAAAAAATCCTCTTGACAAACACAACTTCCACGTTTCAAATTAGTTAAATGAAACGAACGGATATAAAACAAGCCATTTGAAACGAATATTAATCCTCAAAGCTATAGAAAGTCTTAGCAGAAGGCGGTAGAAATGCAAGGACAGACCGATTAGCTATAACATTTCTCGCTCTGATGACCATAAAGATCACCATTTTTTTTTCAGTACACTTGCTCATTTTCTGTAACAAGTGCTCCACACATTCGCAAAGGCTGTAATGGGGGCAATATTTTGTTTCTGTTTCTGATTTGTCCAATTGCTTGGTAGGTAAAAGATCGTTTTGGCATTATGACACGCATCAGAGATCAGATCATAATTCTACTTCCGTTTCCGGTTTTCGAGTTTAGCTGTTTCTGGCAGCCATCGAAAAGTATGTAAGATTATTTCGATACTTGTCGGAATGAAATACCGTTTGGATCTGAAGGGTATGTTTGTATTAACGAATAGTGAGTCCACATTTCCTATAAAGGTGGAAGGACAGTAAAATCAACCGAGATAGGGAAGGTAAATAGTGTTGAAATATTTACTTTTGGAATACTCGATCAGGAAAATATGTTCTATATTTCATCTCATCGGAACTCTCCGAGTGTTTTTTTCTTGGATGTACTGAAGAAGATAAAAATAAATATTTATTTTCTGAAATGTTTTAGAAATAATTGTTATTTCTGAATTTTTAAGCATTAAAAACTGAATTGGATTTTAGCAGTAAATCTGTGCGAAATATAAATTTATAAATAATATTTTTATCATATCAATGCACATTCTGACGTGATAAATCTATTTTCGAATAAAAAAGCATGTTATGAACGAATTTATATTTTGCTGCAATAATTTATATCCTGTAATTATGTCGTTAGTAATTGGCAGAATTCATAAAAAATCCATAACAACAACTACTGAATCCAATGCGATAAACTCATCAGTATAAAGTTATTATGAGAAAGTCTATTTTTTAAAAATTAAAGTAAAAAAATGTATTTCTTGTAACTAATATCATTTATAAATAAAAACAATTACTGATAAGTTAACTAGAACTATATTTGAAGAATTATATTTTATCTTCTCTAAAAGTTTATATGTTTTTCGTACATTTGCTAACAATCACGATAGCATAGTAAAGTGAATAAAAATTGTTATTTGTTATGATTTTATTGCTTTTGATAATAAAATGAAATGTTTATGTAATCTAACAAATATACAAGTATTATATATATAAACAATAAGATTTATTGATGAGCTAACAACATTTTTTTTCTTTTATGCTGAAATTTTATGTTCTTTAATGTCTCAGATGATATAATATTACTGATTAAACTTTTAAGTTGATTTGTAAATAGCAAGTGTATTATTAATAAGGATATTATTTCTTCGCTTTTTAAATCACAGATGGTATTAAATAAAATTCATGTTTTTAATGCAGACAAATAATTCACAGAAAAATAAATCTTTAAAGAAAAGAAACAGGGTTAATCAAAAATGGAATAGAGTGTTAAATAAATTTTGACTTTCAAGTAAAAATGATGTTCTACTCTTTAAAGTAAGAATTTTCATCATTTAAATATCGAAAAAAATTTTGCAAAATCTTTAAAATCATTATGAAAATAATGGTTTCAAGGAAAAATATTATATGGTTTACTTCCGTAAATTCGTTGAATAAAATATTGTTAAAGCTTAAAAAATTTAAGTTAGAAAACATTTAAGACAAAACAAACATAAAATCATTTCAAATATTGTTGGAGTTGGGATACATATTTCTATAAGAAATTAACATATAAATCAGCTTATATATCATGCATTTAGACTCTAAGTTCTCAACAATAATATCAAAGAACTAATTCTGCTAATACGCATACAAATTGATACACTCTAAACATGTCGTTTTATACAATAAAGTTTTGAATATTTCATTTAAAAAATTCAATCAAATTTAGAAAAACTAAGCATAAAAAATTGTTTGTGATTTCATTTAGACAATTTTAAATTCTAAAATTCCAGAATTGTGCACATTCGTTGGACACTTTCTCACAAAATCATAAGAGAGTAAGGTTAAAAGTTTCTAAAAGCTCTCTAAAATAAACAATTAATAATACATTTATTAATTGTTTATTAATAAAATTAAATGTCAATTAATAAAATTATTAATAAATCAACGAAATTTAAATAATTTTTGTATAACAATTCGTTTTCATATTGTGGATATAATCTGATTAACACTCAAAATAATCCTTTGTCACATATATTTGAAATCGTATAAACATATTATCCTCAAACATATATGGCTGTATTCCCATAAAATATAATCTGTCTTAGATCAGATGCAGCAAAACAACAATAACCCTTAATGCTACTTCTACTACTTTTAAATTTATTTTTTCAAAGTCAGTTGAATTAATAAACCATAAATCTTCAAGCAATTGAATAGGAAGCAATTTCCAGATACATTTCTACCACAAAAAATACCCTCCATCAGCTTTAGACGTAAAATTAAATCGGACATTTTGTCCTAAAAACCAAAAGCTGATCGTCAAAGAGTGCCAATACTTCCAGATTACACAGCAGCACTGGAGCCTGATAAAGCATCCTTCCCAACAATAAAAATAATTCCAGTATGTCCTCCTTATGGGCAATGAGGATGGCCTAAGTACAGAATACTGCTGCTATCTCCTCCGATTCGATGGTCGGAATGTCCACTTTACAAGTTTTTACGTAGTTTTAAATCGGAGTTTGGCGTTGAAACTCAACACGATAAATATCGCCAATCACCTTCTTTACAGCCATTGCTGAAGATCTTCCAAAGGGGATATTGGCACGTATTAAAGATATTAATGTCACTTTTATTTGTGGAAAAATAGTGCATAAGATGGCAAAGATTTGTGATGGAAAACTGATTAGACAAATCTATAAGATTTTTCCTATTTTTTAATAAATTATTAAGAAGGTCTTTTAATTGACTTTTTTTGGAACAATCAAAGTTGAAAAATGATTTAAGATTTTGAAAGTAAAAATTTCAATTGAAATTTGTCTTTCAAATTTATTCAAAATATTTTAATAAAATGTTGATGTTTAAATATACAATGAATATATTAAAATGAATAATTTATTAGAAAAAATGTTATAGACTTGTTAAAAACTGCCCCAAACTAATGCACTCCAAGTAGGTTTATATGACTTCGCAATTATTATCTTGCCAAAGGAAACTGGAGGTTCTTTCGTAAGGTGAAATGGAGATAGTTTTCCTGTTTGTTTTGTTGTTTGTTGTTGTTTCTTATCCCACTTGGCTGGCCAAGCCCACGAGCCCATATGGACTCATGATTGAAGGGGAAGGAAGCAGCTTCTGTTGTGTTGGAGCACCCGTAGGTAGAAGCCTGACTTTTGCTCCGTGACGCTCTTAAAGTCATAGAAGACCGGGACCTACAGCTTAAAGTGGATTCCGAACCACTACAAACATCCATGGCACCGCCGGGATTCGAACCCGAAACCTGTGGCACCGAGCGCCAGAGCGCTAGACACTCGGCTATTCAGGTCCCAAATTTGCCAACGGCACGCAGTGTTCCCAAGTGGTCACCCACCCAAGTACTGACCGCGCCCAATGATGCTTAACTTCGGTGATCTAACGAGAACCGGTATATTCAGCATGGTACGGCCGTTGGCTGCAACTGGTTGTCCTTCCTTGTTAAAAATACATAGCTGAAAAACATATGAAAATTCGGGTGAATGTATCAAATCTAAACGCCGTTTAGAACACAGAAGTTGATGACTTTTGAAAGAAGTTGGCATGCCGATTTAAATAAAAAAAAGAATTCTACTTTTTCTTTTAAGCAAACTTAACTGTTTACTAAACGTAAACAAATTAGTGGTTTGATGACATTGTGAGTGAAAAGAAGAAAATACAAAAATGTATAATGTTATTTTTCATATAGAATTAAAATTATATTAAAATATAATATATGGATTTTAATGTCTAGTTTCAATTAAAAGTTACTGAATTTAAGTGTATGGTTAAATATTTAGATATTTGTCTTAAAGCAGCATGTTAAACATGAAAACGTTTCTAGAATAATTAAATTCCTAATAAGAATTGTAAAAAAAAAAGGGTACCAATATTCAAAGTAATTAATATAATTGGTTCCACCTAAATATTGAAGTGCTTTGGATTTTACGCAGAAAACTTCGGAAGAAAATCTGAAGAGAGACAAGTAAGAGAACACATCTCCAATCAGTAATTAATTATCCGAGAATTCACTTTAATATAAACAGAAATAAACAAATAAACTATATTATGCGAGAGTTTTAAGAGACTTGGAATATCATTCTTAATTAGAAAGAAAATTTAATAAGTAACTACGGATACCAGAAAACCTGTGACAAGTTAAACTAAATGCACCGAAGAAGTTAATCATTTGGGTTTTGAAGAAGGAAGCCATCTTTAAGAATAAAATGAGTGTAATTAAATCTTTCGATGGAGAAAATAATACAGTTTGGTGTAAAGCCAAAGTTAGAAGTGCCAATAGGAAGAGATTTGTTAAACTAATCAAATTATATTTATTTCAAAATGACTCTATTTATATTTGAAGTTCAAAAAATGGTACAATGTTGTTATGAAAAGTTTTGAATTTTAATATTAACATCAATGTAAAAGAATATATAAGGAATCAAGAATATATAAGGAAAACATATGCTATCTAGTATATGTTACACAGGAATCTTATATGTTTTTGACCATAATTTAGAATAATTTAAAGATTCTCAAATATGTTATGTAGGATTTTCAAATACATTTGAAGACAATCTTAAATGTTGTTAGTCCATAGCTTAGAATAATTTTGAGACCCTAGAATAAGCTATATAAGAATTTAAAATACAATTGAAGACAATCTTATACGTTTTTAGACCATAATTTACAATATATTCGATAAGAATCTCAAATATTTGGACTAAAAATTTAGAACACCTTAAACCAGAATCTTATATGATGTTAGAACATAATTTAGCATATGTTTAATAAGAATCTCAAATATGTTAGATAAGAATTTAGGATACATTAGACCTGCATTTTGAAGGTTTTAGAACATAATTTACAATATATTAGACATAAATCTCGAATTTGTTACATCAGACTCTAATATGTTATTAGACCATAATTTAGAATACTTTATACTAGAATTTAACATCCATTAAGCTATAATTTAAATTACGTTCGGCATATTAGAATACATTGTACTAGTAGCTAGAATACGTTAGATGCAGACCACATTTAACAGTCGCTATCAAAAGAGGAAAATACAATTTAATTTTTATTGGGGAATTTCAAAACAAATAAAAGGTTGATATAATTTCGAATTATTCACAAATAATCTATGTTGGGAAACACATCGGTTTTTCAAAATTTTGCATTAAATAGTGCGATTGTAAATAATGTTTCCCATAAGTTATTTTATTCATAATTTCCAGGCATGTGTATTTATTATTTGGAGGAAATCTGAAAACCGTGGAATTGAAGTCCACTCTAACCAAGATAATTCATGACGACAATGAATAATGTTTGTCGCATATCCATCGTATTTCAAAGTAGATAATAGTGGAAACCATAATGGAATCAAACCAAAGTTCCAATAATCCATAAGTGTTGATAATAATATATAATTTTTACGTGATACTTTTAACCAGTTATTTTTATGATCTAATCATATAATGCATTTAGACAAGAGAAGTTTTTCTTACATTAAAA
Organism: Caerostris darwini; assembly: GCA_021605075.1. Lineage (NCBI taxonomy): Eukaryota > Metazoa > Arthropoda > Arachnida > Araneae > Araneidae > Caerostris > Caerostris darwini. The sequence goes on along the minus strand of BPLQ01002836.1, from coordinate 84,421 downwards.
AAAAAAGTTTAATATATAAGAGATAATTGCATTTTTTTTTTCGCTGAAAAACTAACAAAATCAAAGGAGAAATAATTTGGAGAATAAATCTTTAAAATTGATATTTTTATATAAACATAAAATACTCATTTTACGTGATATAAAAATTTAAAAACTCGATTTACAAATAAAACTGCGGTATTTTTTTATCAACCAAATTTAAAAAAATGCTCTTTAAATGCGCATAAATGATAATGACAATGCATATTTCTTACGGAAGAAGAAAATATTATTTTATCATCAAATAAGATGTAATCGCGGAACACGGGATTAATTATTATAGTAAACAAAATATAAAGAAGTTTATTGCATATTAAGTATTTTTTTCTTGACGCTCAATGAAAATAGGCAAAATATAATTTTTAAGGAGCATACATCTGATTAATATTTATATATAAACTAAAAATTATCCTTTTCGTATCATTAAATTAAGCAAATCAGTCAACATGTTAAACAAAGTATCATTACTTACTTTATAATCATATTTTTCGATTTTTTTTTATTTGCACTCATTAAAATTCAAAACATACTCTTAAAAAGCTCATAAATAATAGACCAAATAAAATATTACTGTCTATTCTGGCGTGCATTATATCCAGAACTCGAAATTCAATTTGAATTTTCGCCCTTTTTTTTTCAATTTCATTTTCTTTTAATTGAGAAACTAGTGCACTCTTCCGTACTGACTGTATCTTTCGCAAGACTATTAGAAGTCTTACGCAAATCTTCAACGCATAAAAACTCTTTCTTGAGCATTTACATCATAAATAGAAACACCCTTATTACAAAAGCAAAATGTTGTGAAAGTAAGTATGCCGTCCAAATCAAGTAGGTTATAAAAAATATACACCTTTACATTTCGTTCTTTACTCACATATGAAGCGACCTAAAATTCAATTCTTCTTTCGCAAACCAGACTTGTATAATTTTCATCATAAAAAAAAATTCTCGTCAATTTGATTTTTGGGTACTAAGTGTTTTGAGAAGTATTTCCCTTCATGAATATTCATGCACTTTTAAAGGCAGCATAAATTATGCATGAGCCACAGCAGAACAATGTTAAATTAATGGAGATTTGGAGTTGGATGCTTCTTGACACCTAAATAAGAGTAAGATAATTTCGAAGAATTATTTCTAGCCAATTGTTTTCACACGTTTAACAAAGATTGATCATTTTCTTTATAATCATACTTTTCGATTTTTTTTATTTATGTTCATTACAAATCAAAACATACACTTAAGAAGCTAATAAATTACAGACAAAATAAAAAATAAAAATTATACACTGTACTAGCGTGCCCTGTATCCAAAACTATAAATTCAATTTGTCTTTTTTCACTTCTCTTTTCAATTTCTTTTTCACTCACTTTAGAAACCCTTCCGTAATCTGAATCTTTTGCAAAGACTGTTAGAAGTCTCACGCAAATCTTTAAAAGCATAAAAACTCTTTCTTGAGCATTTACATACATAAATATAAACACCCTTATTACAAAAGCAAAATGTGTCGAAAGTTCGTATACGTTCCAAATCAAGGAGGTTATAAAATATACACATTTTTACAGTTTGTTCTTTACTCTCATATGAAACGACCTACAATTCAATTCTTCTTTCACAAGCCTATTTTTCAAGGAAAAAAATACTCTCTCCACTTTGATTTTTGGGTACTAAGTGTTTTGAGAAGTATTTCCCCTTCGTAAATATTCATGCACTTTTAAAGGCAGCATAAATTATGCATGAGCCACAGCAGAACAATGTTAAATTAATGGAGTTTTGGAGTTGGACGCTGAAGATACGATGGGAAAAATGGTACTGTTTGCTTCGGCTCAAAGGCTTCTGTCTCCAGCACTTTTACAAACTGCGCACGGCGCATTAATGGAGTTGTTCCCGTTATAAAAATTAAACCCAGATGACTGTCTAGAGTGCAGATAATTTTAAAATACGTAATTTTGAAACGTTGTCTGTTGAATATTCATAATGGAAAACTATCGTCTAACGTATTCATAAAGTCAATTTAGGCGTCTGATATCATACTTTTCGATATTTTTTATTTATGTTCATTACAATTCAAAACATACTCTTAAAAATCTCATAAATGAAATAAAAAATAAAAAAGTATACTCTGTCCTAGCGTGATCTGTATCAAAAACTTAAAAATTCAACGTGTTTCCTCCATCCAAGTTTTTCAAATACATTTTCACTTACTTGAGAAACCAGAACACTCTTCCGTAATGACTGCATCTTTTGCAAGACTATTAGAAAACTCAAGCAAATCTTCAACGTATAAAAACACTTTCTTGTTCATTTACTTACATGAATATAAACACCCTTATTACAAAAGCAAAATATGATGAAAGTATGTATGCGTTCCTAATCAAGGAAGTTAAAAAAAAATCATATTTTCACACTTTGTTCATTATTCTCATATGAAGCGGCCTAAAATTCAATTCTTCTTTCACAAACCACACTTGTATAAATTACTTCAAAAATTTTTTTTCCGCCCCACTTTGATTTTTGGTTATATTGTATTTTGAGAAGCATTTCCCTTCTTAAATATTCATACACTTTTAAAGGCGGCATACATTATGCATGAGCAACAGCAGAACAATGTCCAATTAATGGAGTTTCGAAGTTGCACGCTGAAGATACGATGGGAAAAATTGCACTCTTTGCTTCAGCTCAAAGACTTCTGTCTCCAGGACTTTTACAAACTGCGCACGGCGCATTAATGGAGTTGTTCCCGTTATAAAAATTAGACCCAAATGACAGTCTAGAGTGCAGATAATTTTAAAATACGTAATTTTGAAACGTTGTCTGTTGAATATTCATAATGGAAAACTATCGTCTAACGTATTCATAAAGTCAATTTAGGCGTCTGATCGATTGTTAATTTACAAGGGTACAAGAAATTAGATAAACTCATATTATGAATAACAATGGGTGATTATTTCCCAAAGTATTGGCACGAAACTATGCATGTAGAATTATGAAATTTCAAAAGTCTGTAAAATAATAAAATGGTTGCTTATGCGACTAAATGCAAGTGGGGTTTCTTAAATTAAAATTAAATTTACATGAATTAGCTTGTGATTTTCATTGATGGCAGTATTGTAATTTAGTATAATAAGTGTAATTACCTTAATAATCAATTTTCTAAAACTATAAAGGTACTAATTTAATTTTCCTTCTTCCCTGTTCTGCGAAGAATTAAAACTTAAGACAAAGATATAATTTGTAACTAATCAGTAAATTATTTTTCTAGATATCTAATTCTTTTAATGTATATGTAGCATTCAAATTAGATTCCTACAATGCTTTTGAAAATTTTATTTAACAATCAACAAATGTCTACTAATACATATAGAAACAGAGGTACAAAATCTCGTGATCACATTGTGCAAAATATACAAGCAATTGAGTCTATAATTTGGTAGGCAGAGAAGAAAGCTTGTTGGGTTACAGTTAAAGTGCCGCGATATAAATGAAGCGTTTTCGATAAATAATCTAAAAAATGCAAGAATTTCAACTAATTGAGCCCAATAAATTTTATTTTATATAACAAAAGATATAGAATCATTTTTATCCATAAAATTATACTTTAATTCCTTTAATTGCTAAATGTATCTACAAATACTACCTTCGTCCTTTATATGACAAAATATTATTCCATGAATAGCAACATTACTGATTAAAATGTTTAAGTACTAGTACTTAGCACGATATTAATGATTATTTTCTGTATATTCCCAGGGTGCATTACAAAGTAGTATAAATCTATCTACCGAGATTATAAGATGGGTAATTAACCTGCATACAGCTATTGTAGAGGAGATAGCAAAAATTAGAACTAGATATTTTAACAGTTATTTGAGGCTCTCCATTACATTTTCTAACCAGTATTCTCACACTTTACTGGCTGCTTTGAATAGAAGCATTCGGCATTAGAATAGTATATGTGCAACATGTTAAGTATCTTCAATTATTCACCACGGAATGTGTACTACTCTGTAAGCAATATTTGAAACCAAAATTCTAAAGAATCTTCCGTAAGGGTGGCATTTAAAGTGCACACTTTCACCACTTCTTTGAAATTAACCGGAGGGATTTATTCTATACACAGTTACCATGCCTTCTCCTGACTTAGACATTTAGAATTATGTAAATATGTAAATATGTAGATAATATTCTTCTTCCGGCGTAGACATGGAAACAATACATTAAACTTAGGTCATTGTATTTTCTTGTACCTTCAATCATATTGAATAAGTGCTAATATATTTATACTAGATATAAAATTATAAGTTTGAAGTGAAAGTATATGCATAACACATGCATGCCTTCTGCCTTATTAAACAGCATAATCTTCAACTTAACATCTTACAAAATTTTGATTGAAAGGTACCTTATAATGGGCCTAGATTAATGATCTTTTTAATTTCCCACAGCTTTTATTTTTTGTACTAAATATTTCAATGCATTAATCAGTGCATCCATATAATGACCATGCACTTTTATATTTGATAAATATCGCACTAATAATTGTCGTCAATTTAATGGAATTTAGAAGTTGATCTTTAAACATATGGAAAATGGCACTACTTGCTTTCTATAAAGCCTCAGATGTAAATTTTTTATTATAAAATAAGATTGATATAAATATACGAACAAATATAATTTTAAGATACATAATTTTGAAATGTCGACTTGTCAAACTCTAATGCAAATCAGTTTTTAAAGTTCTTTAATATGGTAAGATTTTATGACTAATCTGATTTAAACAAATAGAGGAGTGATTTTGAGATTTAAACGATAGAATTTTTTTCCACTGAATTGAAAGAAACAAAGTGTGAAAGGGAACACGTTATTGTGGAGAATCCTAATAAATATTCATACTTTTACTCTAAGGGAATGCAAGTTATATTTGAATTACGCATCCAGCTCAACACTACCTAACTAGAGAGGTAGACTGAACTATCGGTCAATAAACTGATTTTAATATTCATGTGATTTCAGTCGGTTGAATTTCTTTTTTACAACTTAAATTACTAGTTTATGGGACATCTGTGAATATATCATAAAATACCATAGAGTGGATCATAGTTACTGTGGTGAATAGCAATAATACACCTAATTTCTTTACCAGGAAAATTTCTTCTGGTTTTTGTTAATTGTGCAATGAATTCTAAAAGCTGGATAACAAGCAATACCTGGAATTATTTGTTTGTGGATGTTACTTCAGAATTTCCTCACACAAAGCTCTGTTCTTCTTTCTACCTTCGCCGTTGGGTTATTCATGATATACATGAAGTTCACATGATTCGCCATCAACTTTCTTAAGGTAGACGGCCAAAAAATCCTTGTAGTGTGGTGAGAGGTGGGGAAAAGACAAGGAAAATGGAGCCATAAATTAAGGCGTAAAAATGTTAAACAAATCAATTTTTTAGTTATTATTAGTTATTATTAACAATTATTTAGTTTTTATTAGTTATTATTATCAATTATTTAGTTATTATTAGTTATTATTATCATTTATTTAGTTATTAATGCTGGAAAGAGAATCATGTGAACGAAATTATTATTGGTTTTGTTAGGTGTTTATTAATTACAACAGTGTGAAATGTAATTTTCGAATTCGCCCAAAGCAACAAAGGACGTTATTGTTACATACTACTGTGGCGATAAGCATTTTCTGTGACATAATCAATAAAATACTCGATTTAAATCTTTAGCTGCAATTCCTGATTTTCTTTATAATTCTACTTTCAAATTTTTTTTTTTTTTTTTTTTTTTTTTTTTTTTTTTTTTTTTTTTTTTTCCATTTGGGTTTATTAAAATTCACAACAAATTCTTAAAAACCTAGGAAAGGAGGTCCAAATAAAATATTACATTCTCTCCTAGACTGCACTATACCCAATATATATATATATATATATATATATATATATATATATATATATCCCCTGTCTCGCCTCCTTTTTCATTTTCAATTACTCCAAAAATTAATGCTCAATGACATCTTTTGGTAACAAATAAACACCTCATGCAAATCTTCAACGTATAAAAACTTTTTCTGTAGCATTTGCATTCCTAAATATAAACATCCTTATTACAAAAGCGTACGTAAGTACGCTTTTGTAATAAGGATGAAAGTACGTATGCTTTCAAATCAGAGTACGTATTTTGAAAGTACGTATGCTTTCAAATCAGAGTACGTATTTTGAAAGTACGTATGCTTTCAAATCAGGGTTATAAATAATATATTTTTACATTTTGTCATTTGGCCTTCTTATCAGTTGACTTAAAATTCAATTTTTCCCTCACAAACCAGACATGCATATTTTTACTCAAAACAATTTTCCACCACTTTGATGTTTGGTATTAAATATTTTGAGAGCCATTTCTTTTTGCAAAAGTTTCATTCACTTATTCATTTTAAAAACACCATTATATTTATTTATAGACGGAATATTTGAAGCTTTATATAAGTTAGATTTAAAAATATTCTGATTTTAAATTGAAGTAATACAAACTGAGGTTTGATTTGGTATTTCGCTCTACGAGGGCTAATTAAACCGCGACCTACAGTTTAAAGTGGATTTCGAACCACTAACAAACATCCATGCCATCGCCAGGATTCGGAATTGAATCCTATGGTACCAAAGGCAAGAGAGCTAACCGCTTAAAAGATGTGATTCAAATTTGAATATATACATTAATGGCAAGGATTTTTATTGCACTTTTTCAAATACCTTTAAATGTTTTATGAGCATTATTATTGTATTTATTGTATATCAAATAAAATAGTAAAATAAAACTTGTTATTGTTTTTTCATATCCCACTTGGTAGAGATCAACCTCTACATCCAGTTCATGAGCCCGTGTGTTCTCATGAGAGGAGGGAAGGGGCAGATCAGCTTTTGTTGAAATGGAGTAAATAGAAGTCTGGCTTGGCATTGTTCGCTGAAGAAGTGCATTGCCTTCCGGTTGCACTTTTAGGTGTTACTATCCGTCGTTTGAGTATCGTATGGGAGAAATTCCGGAAGGTTCTCACCGGGTAGTCCGACTCACCAGGCAATTGTAACAATGTCTACAACAACGAAGCCATCGGATTGAAAATCGGCCCTAATGGTGGACAGCTTCATACCTTGCCATGACGCCAAGAGTCGGCCAATAAAAAAATTATATATGAAGGATAAAACAGATTTTTCTTTGCTGTTCTCTATGCAACAGTAAAGTACGAATATACGATAGTTTTAATTTTTCCTACTAATTTATGGATTAATGGACATTATTTATATTTTATTTAAAAGAAAAAACGTAACGTTTCAGGTACGCTAACTTAGTTAACTAAACATTAATATTATACATCATCATATTTCCCTGTGAAACTACTTAAATACGAAACTTTTTAAAAAAAGATGTACTTAATTATGATCTAAAAACCTCTATTAATTTGTTTAATACTATACCTGTTTACGCGTTTACTAGAGTAATATATTCGCAATTAAGTTTGAGAGAATAGCACAAAAAAACGATTTTTTAACATACTTTATTTTCTTTTGCCATTTTCAGAAACTTTTAAAAACCAAATTAAAAAAAAAAAAAAATTCTTAAACATTTAATTACAACAAGATTTTATCAAAAACTGCGTAGTGTTACAGCAGACAAGCATAAAAATTTTGAATTAAGGCGTAAAGCGTTTATTTATCTTATTTTCCCTATATTATCATACCAAGTAAAAAAAAAGCAAAGTTCTTACTTTATTTCCATTTAAAAAGTATTAATTACATAGAAGAACGGTAATTATAAATTTAGCCAGTTTTTCTTGTAACGTTATAAAGTCTGTTAATTGAAAAACTAAAAATAAAAGCATTAATTCTGTAAAAAAAATATATAATGGTTGAAATATGTTTATATTAAAAAAACATCCATAAATTCATTTTTAAATATTTAATTTGGATATATATTGCAAAATATAAATTATTTTCAAAATATTCTTGTTATGCTATCAAGAAAGAATGTATTAATCTTGTGAAATCTTTATATTTAGACTTCCAAGAATATATTTTTGATTTATAATTTGTATAAAAGACAGAAAAGTAATCACCTGAAGTATACGAAAAAAAAATATTAATATATCAAATTAAGTTATTTTACCAAATAAATACTAAAATACTTTCACTTCCAGGAAAATTTCAAATTTAAAATTATATTAATTATTCTCAAATTCGTTTACTTTTTAGATTTATATTTCTCGAAGAATATGAGATCGTAATAATCTTTTAAAATAAAAGTATTTTATTCCTGTTTATTTTATTAAAAACTTTTAGTGAATATTTAAGTTTGAAAAATAAATGCTACTTCTCTGTAATTGCTAATGGCCTTTCTCGGAAAATTTAAAATAAAATGCGTACATATAAGAATTATTTCGTAAATCATAAGTTAAATACGAAGTTCGTTATGATATTCTTTTTCGTCATCTTTGAATTATTTTATCGCAAATGATGAAAAAGAATAATTTTTTTTATAAGACATAACGAATAATTTCTGTATCAACTCTAAAAAACCATACCATCAATTAAACGTATGGCTACTCAATTTATCGTTTCAGAAATATATCAAGAATATGTATACAATATTGAAAACCAAACGCTTTCTAATATAATAAATGCAATCATTTATGATTTCAAGAAAAAGCACGTATTTATTATATCCTTACTCAGAGAAAATGATGAATTCCAGCCATAGATACAAGACATTACGAGGGTAACTCTGAAATTTTTGTCACAGTGGCAGACAACAAACGCAGGAAAAAAATATTCGTTAAATTTTTAAATTTGAACTCTATTATGGCCGCAGAGGATAATTTGTCGCAACAATTAAAATTTAGCTGTTGTAGAATATATTTTGGAAGAAAGAAAAATGGAATTGACTTGAGAGCAATATCGCGCTATTATTTATTTTCTATGATTTTAAAGTGGGTTTAAATCAAGAAGTATGCCTTCAACGTCTACAACTAGCATATGGAGACGAAGCTCCATCTCATGCTCACTGTATTTAGATGGTTTACAGAATTTCGTAGAGGTCTAAGTTCTCTGCTGGATCAAGAACACGAAGTCCTTCATCAGCTGTAGTTCCAGAAAAAGGGGTCGGCCATACAAAAAATGTTAGTCGATGATAATCGCTGCACTTACCAAATGATACTGAAAAAACTTAACATTTTATCCGCAGCTGTACATAGAATTATTTATGAAGAACTGCATATAAAAAAATTGGTTTGTCGTTGGGTCCCCCATAATTCAACAGAACACCAAAAGACGAAGCATGTCAAAATCTTCAAATAAATCATAAAATTATTTAACGATGGTGGACACCGCCTTATTTCTAAAATCATAACTAGTGATGAAACCTACATGCCATTTTTTGACGTTCCGACATGACAAGAAAGTAAAGTATGGTTCTTTGAAGATGACACCAAACCAACAATGGTGAAAAGACAACGAGCAATGAAAAAAGTAATGCATGCCGTTTTCTTCAGAAGTACGGGACTGCTACAATCAAGCTAGAGGGACAGAAAACAGTCACAGCTAACTGGTACACCACTAGGTGTCTTCCAGAAATCTTTTAAGTAGTGAATGTAAAGGTTCTCATGTTTCCTCATGATAATACATCTTCTCCTACGGTAAGATCGACAGTCGCATTTCTTAAACAAAAACACATCCAAGTGATAGAACACCCACCAGATCCTGATCTTGCTATGTGTGACTTTTGGCTTTTTTTTATTCTCAAGAAAAATTTACATGGTCGCCGTTTTCATTCCGAAGATGAGATTGATGAGGCTATAAAAGCATATTTTGCATCAATTTCAAGAAATGGATAGCGTGAAGCATTTAATCATTGTAAAAATCATCTGCAAAAGTGCATTGATATTGGAGGGAACTACTTTGAACACTCTTAAAATTTGATAAGTTAAACTTGTACCATTTAGCCGTATCTCAAAAATTTCAGAGTGACCCTCGTATATTTGATATTTTACCTCGAATTTTTGAACTAGGTTTTACAGTAAAAACAACGCATCACACACAAAGGCACCCCATATCCAGGATATTAAATTATTATTAACTAATTACAAAAAAAAATATAATTTTCCATCATTATATTTATCGATACAATCGATAAAATTGTATTTCCTTAAAAGACACATATCGAATAATTTCAGGATCACCACATAAATTAAAATGCATGATTAGTCAATTTATCAATAGATATTTTATAATATATTTATAATCTTGAGAACTAAAACACTTTATACTATATTAAATGCAATTATTTAAGATTTCAAAAAAAACATCGGACATATATCCTCACCGCAATTATGTTATGTTATGACATATGTTAAAGTTTTCGAACTTAGCTTTCACAATTATAATAAAACATTTCTTATACATAAGGACAATAAAGGTCCGATAAGGATGAATTATTGTAACTAATTAATTAACAAGTAATATAAAAAAAAATTTAATGTCAATACCTACTTTTTTATTTTCACTATAATGCAGAAAGTCTTTTATAAATAATTTTCATTCATTCTTTTAAATTAATTTGGCGCCATCTATTGGTAGATAATAGCAACTTAAATCTAAAAAAAACTAAAATTAATTAATTAAATTTAATTACTGAATTAATATTTGGAAAAACTGTATTAACATCCAGTGTCATCCACTACAAGTTAAAAAATGTATTTGAACTTGAGTGGATGAATAAAAAGTATTTTATTAACTGTTGAAAATTTGAACAAGATATGTATAGGAAAAGTGTGAGCTAATAGAAGGAATTGAAAAAGGTTAATTATTTAAATTTTATATATTGATGTCGTTGACATTTTTTTTATTTCCAAAAAATGTCGAATAGTTTCAGTATCAACAACATAAATGAAAATGTATAGCCAGTTAATGAATAGATATTTGTAACATATTTATAATCTTCAGAAACTAAACGCTTTCAAATATATTAAATGCACACATTTATGATTTTGACAAAAATTACGAAATTATTATATCATTGCTTTTTATCCTTTATAATTTTCAATTCCCGCCACAACCTCGAGACATTATATTTTACCAACCAAACTTTCACAATTAGAAGAAAGAGGACGTTATCAACAAGTGCAATCCAGGTTCAGGATGAAAAGGAAAATTAATTAAAAATATTTATAAACTTCCATCATTTTACTAATTGATGCAATTGATAAAATTTTCTTTTCTTTCCAAAACACATATAGAATAATTACAGTATCAACACATAAATAAAAAAAATATTATAGATATTTTGTGGCATATTTACAATCTTCCGAAATCAAACGTTTTCTAATATATTAAATGCAATCATTTAGGATTTCAACAAAAATCACAGTTATTGTAGCATATTCCCCAACCTCGATTGCGTTTGGCATTGTCGAATTTGTCAAAGTAGCTTTCACAATTAGAATACTAGTAAATAATGGGTTATCCATAAATCCAGTTCAAGTCCGAGAATGAAAAGTTCAATATAATTATTTAATTAAAAAACATATACTAACATCACTTCTGCGATAAATGTTCTGCTCGAGACTCTACACTGTACAGGCAAATCATGTCATCTTCAATGAATTCCTGCACATGTCAACATTGAGGGCAACAAATGCGCTGTCTCTTTAGCCAAAGAAGCCAGGGACAATGATCAACCCAGAACTACCATCACACTTCCAGATGCTGACGCAGTTGCCAAAAGCCGATTAATTCCTCATAACTTTAAGAAGCCACTAATCACGGACTTCGACTGCCTAGTAAGTTGACATCAGTTATTAGAAGACTCAGAACTAATCATTCAGAGGGACGAAGATTCTCCCAGACAAGACCAGGGAATACATCCCCTGCAAAAATTGCCCCAACGCTTTCCTAACATCTAAGCACATTCTAGAGTGCCCAGCAATTAGGTATGGTGCCAATCGTGGCAACTTAAGAGGAATCCTGTATAGTAAAACGGCGGCGTTGCTTGCGGCCACTATCGTGAAGACTTTTGAATTGATCTGACTTTAATAATAATATTTTAATCCATGGATTCGACAAGAACAACAACATTAATTAAAAATATAATAATTATTATTAACATTTCATTCCTTTATTAAGATATCAACATTTTAACACTAACATTAAGAACATATAATTATTTAATTAATGAACATAAAATAATTTTTCATTTTAACAATTAGTGCCATTGATATTGTTTTCTTTCCAAACAAAATGCCAAATAATTTCTGTATCAGCACACAAATCAATATACATGATTAATCAGTTTTTCAACAGATACATATTTATAATCTTGAGAAACCAAACACTTTCTAATAACTTAAATGCAATCATTTACGAATCGGAAAAAAAATTTCAGATCAAATCTATTTGCTAAAACCTCTTAGAAATTACGATAAAATAAAAAAAAAGAACGGCACAATCTCACCGAAACTACTTTTATTTTATATTTCATTTTACTTTCTTTCCTGATATGAGATTATACATCTAGAAAATCAGAAAGTAAACAAGAAATAAATCAGAAAAAAATCTCCGGATCTAAACTGTATAAAGAGAAATTTCTCATTACGGTTCTGATTTATTGAATTCTTCTTCCGACTCTCATATTTATTTGTTCTTTTTATTCATTCCTTTTTTATTTTTATTTTTTTTCACTTTCGAATAATTTTTTTCTTCTTCCGTCAGAATGTTTTATTTGCAATGGGGGAAATCTTGGTTTTATGTGTGTTTGCCGAAAGACGAATACCATGATATTTACTTAGGAATGAAATTCACCTACTGCCATTTGCGGTATGCCTTTAAAGGCTTATCATATAAATAAATTAATTCCATCCGAAATTTCTGTTTGATTTATGGAGACGAGGCAAGCGGTATCGCCATTCGTGATTTACAACCAGTAATTCCTTTTCTCTGTTTCAACTGTAGAGGAACATTACGGGGGAACGGATTTCGTATCATGGCTATCATTTTCTTAACTGAGTTATCAGTTAAATCAGCAACCTTTCGCAGCATAGTATCAGTAACATAAACTAAACATATATAATATATAATGAAACCATCATACCATTTTAATTTCCTTGAAATAACATACAATTCAATGAATTATTTTTTTGATGAATAAGTTATCGTAATTCTTATCATGGCTATCATTTTCGTAGCTGTGGTATCAACTAAATCAGCAAAATTTAGCAGTATATTTTCAGTAACATAAACTAAATATATATAATATATAGTAGAAAATAACATATAATGAAATCATTATATAATGTTCTTAAGAAATAACATAAATTTCAGTAAGTTATTTTTTAAATGAGTAGGTTACCGTGGCTATCATTTTCGTAACTGTGTTATCAGTTAAATCAACAAATGTGTGCAGTATATTTTCAGTAACATAAACTAAACATGGATAATATAATATAATACATAATAAAACCATTATACATTTCTAATTTTCTTAAGAAATAACACACAATTCAATAAATTAATTTTTTGTGATGAGTAGATTATCGCTAATTTTATCGTGGCTATTATTTTCGTATCTGCTTTATCAGTTAAATCTGCAAAGTTCTGCAGTATAATTTCAGTATTACAAAATAAAAATATATAATGGATTTGAATTTTTCTAACTTAGTTTTCACAATTAGAATAAAGAATGAATTATCCATCAAGTCGCTCCAGGTCCGAGAATGAAAACTGATTATAATTAATTAATTAATAAATATTAATAATTTATCATTTTATCCATCAATAACATTGAAATATTTTTTCTTTCCAAAAAATTGTCAAATAATTTCAATATCAACGCATAAATCAAAATGTATGATTAGTCCTTTTATTAATAGATACATATTTATAATCCTGAGTACACTTTCTAATATCTCAAATGCAATCATTTTCCATTTAGAAAAAAAAATTAACTCAAATCTATTTGCTAAAACCTTTTAGAAATTACAATAATATATAAAAAAAGGACGGCACAATCTCACCAAATCTATTTTTATTTTATATTTCATTTCACTTTATTTCTCGATATGAGATTATACATCTAGAAAATCAGAAAGTAAACAAGAAATAAATCAGGAAAAAAAAAAATCTCTGGATCTAAACTGTATAAAGAGAAATTTCTCATTACGGTTCTGATTTATTGAATTCTTCTTCCGACTCTCATATTTATTTGTTCTTTTTATTCATTCCTTTTTTATTCTTTCTTCACTTTCGAATAATTTTTTTTCTTCCATCGGAATGTTTTATTTGCAATGGGGGAAATCTTGGTTTTATGTGTGTTTGCCGAAAGACGAATATCATGATATTTACTTAGAAATGAAATTCACCTACTGCCATTTGCGATATGCGTTTAAAGCTTATCATATAAATAAATTAATTCCATCCGAAATTTCTGTTTGATTTATGGTAACGCGAGGCCAGCCGTATCTCCATTCGAGATTTACAACCAGTGATTCGTTTTCTCTGTTTTAACTGTGGGGAAGATTACGGTGGAACGGATTTCTTAGATTTCTATCATTTTCGTAATTGAGTTATGAGTTAAATCAGCAAAATTTTGCAGTATAATTTCAGTAACATAAACTAAACATATGTAATATACAGCAGAATATAACATATAACGAAACTATTATATAATTGTAATGTTCTTAAGAAATAAAATACAATTCAATAAAACATTTTTTGAGATGAGTAGGTTATCGTGGTGTATTTTCTTAACTGTGTTATCAGTTAAATAAGCAAACTTTTACCGTATATTTTCTGTAACATAAAACATATATAATATAATATAATAATATAATAATTTATTGAATTGCATGTTATTTATTAAAAATATTAAAATTTTATAATGGTTTCATTATATATTATGCATATTATAATGAAACCATTATACAATTTTAATATTTTTAAGAAATAACATGCAATTTAATAAATTATAATCGTGGCTATCATTTTCGTAACTGTGTTATCAGTTAAATCTGCAAAATTTTGCAGTATATATTTAGTAACATAAACATATCATATATAATATAATATAAATTATAATGTAACCATTATATTTTTTTTAATTTTCTTCAGGCATAATATACAATTTAATAAAATATTTTTTTGAGATAAGTAGGTTATCGTGATTCTTATCGTGGCTATCATTTTCGTAACTATGTTATCAGTTAAATCAGCAGAATTTTTCCATATATTTTCAGCAACATAAAATTAAATATTATATTCATATTATTATGAACCATTATGCAATCGTAATTTTCTTGAGAAATAACATACAATTCAATAAAATATTTTTTGAGATGAGTAGGTTATCGTGATTCTTATGGTGGTTATTATTTTCGTAACTGCATTATCAGTTAAATCAGCACACTGTTGCAGTATATTTCCAGTATTATAAAATAACAATTTATAATGATAACCAATTTATCGAACTTAGTTCTCCCAATTAAAATAAAGAATGGGTTATCCACCAGGTCACTCCATGTTCGAGTACACAAAGTAATTATAACTGATTAATTAAAAAAACTAATAATTTATCGCTTTATCAATCCATTGACATTTTTTTCTTTCGAAAAAATGCGAATAATTTCAATATCAACACATAAATCAAAATCATGACACATAAATTATAATCTTGATAAACCAAACACTTTCTAATATCTTAAATGCAATCATTTACGATTCGGAAAAAAAATTGCAGATCGAATCTATTTGCTAAACTCTCTTAGAAATTACAATAAAATAAAAAAAAAACGACAAAATCTCACCCAAACTACTTTTATTTTATATTTCATTTTACTTTCTTTCCTGATATAAGATTATACATCTAGAAAATCAGAAAGTAAACAAGAAAAAAAGTATCTGGATCTAAACCGTATAAAGAGAAATTTCTCATTACGGTTCTGATTTATTGAATTCTTCTTCCGACTCTCATATTTATTTGTTCTTTTTATTCATTCCTTTTATATTCTTTTTTTCACTCTTGAATAATTTTTTTTCTTCCATCAGAATGTTTTGTTTGCAATGGGGGAAATTTTGGTTTTATGTGTGTTTGCCGAAAGACGAATACCATGATATTTATTTAGAAATGAAATTCACCTACTGCCATTTGCGATATGCGTTTAAAGCTTATCATATAAATAAATTAATTCCATCCGAAATTTCTGTTTGATTTATGGCAGAGAGACAAGCGGTATCGCCATTCGTGATTTACAACAAGTGATTCATTTTCTCTGTTTTAACAATGGGGGAAGATTACGTTGGAACGGATATCTTATCATGGCTACCATTTTCCTAGTTGTGTTATCAGTTAAATCAGCAAAATTTAGCAGTATATTTTCAGTAATATAAAACTAAATATACATAATATAATATAATATTTAATTAAACCATGATACCATTTGAATTTTCTTGAAATAGCATACAATTCAATAAACTATGATAATAGTTTAGATGAGTTGTTTTCGCAAAATTACTTAACAATAAATTATTTTACGGGCATATCACTAAATTAAATCAAAGTGCACATATTTGACACATATTCATTGTAAACCAATCATCACTTAGCTAAATCAAATAATAATAAAAAATACTTATCACACAGTAATACAAGTAAATGAATGTAACATTATTCTTCTTCTGCATTGGAGCAACAGCCCCATGGTGGGCCAAGGCCATGGTGGATCATTGTTCCCTGGTGGGTCTAGATTAATGCTCTATATAAATTATAAAACTTTTATTTTTCAGTACTAAACATTTTAGAGTATTTAGATGTACATCCATATTATATACATGTACGTTAAAATTTGAGACTCATTGCTTGAATAAATGTCGGCAATTAATAGAAATTATAAGTTGAGCATCAAATATATGATGAAATATGCACTATTGGTTTCTACAATACCTTTGATGTAGATTTACATATTTTTTTCTCCAATGGGACAACAGCCCCTTGGTAGGACAAGGTGTCTGTCTACTGGCATATTTTAAAACATTAGATGTTTCTTTTTGGGATGGTTTTATGTGTGTTTGCCGAAAGATGAATGCTATGCTATTTACTTTGGAATGAAATTCACCTACTGCCATTGCGATATGCGTTTAAAGCTTATCATATAAATAAATTAATTCCATCCGAAATTTCTGTTTGATTTATGGCAACGAGGCAAGCGGTATCGCCATTCGTGATTTACAACCAGTGATTCATTTCTCTGTTTTAACTGTGGGGGAAGATTACGGGGGAACGGATTTCTTATCATGGCTATCATTTTCGTAACTGAGTTATCAGTTAAATCAGCAAAATTTTGCAGTATATTTTTAGTAACATAAACTAAACATATATAATATAATATTATATATGAAACCATTATACAATTTTAATTTTCTTGAAATAGCATACAATTCGATAAATTATTTTTTGTGATGAGTAGGTCATCGCGGTGTATTTTCGTAACTGTGTTATCAGTCTCACAATTTAGCAGTATATTTTCAGTAACATAAACTAAACATATATAATATATAATAGAATATAACATACAATAAAGCCATTATATAATTGTAATGCTCTTAAGAAATAAAATGTTATTCAATAAATTATTTTTTGAGAAGAGTAGTTTATCATAGTGTATTTTCATAACTGTGTTATAAGTTAAATCTACAAAATTTTGCCGCATATTTTCAGTAACATAAACTAAGCCTATATAATATAATATAATTTATAATGAAACCATTATATATATTTTTTAATTTTCTTAAGAAATAGCATACAATTCAATAAATTATTTTTTGAGATGTGTAGGTTATCGTGACTCATACAGTAGCTATCATTTTCGTAACTGTGTTATCAGTTAACTTAACAGAAATCTGCCATATATTTTCAGTAACATAAACTAAATATATTATATATGAACTATTAAACAATTGTAACTTTCTTAAGAAATAACATGCAATTCAATAAAATATTTTTTGAGATGAGTAGGCTATCGTGACTCTTACGGTCGCTATTATTTTCATAATTGTGCTATCAGTTAAATCAGCAAACTACAGTATATTTTCAGTATTACAAAATAAAAATATATAATAGAATCGAAATTTTCGAACTTAATTCTCACAATTAAAATAAAGAATGGGTTATCTACCAGGTCACTCGAGGTCAGAGAATAAAAAATGATTATAGTTAATTAATTAATAAAGATTAATTATTTATTATTTTATCAATGTATGCTATTGACATATTTTTTTTCTTTCGAAAAAATGCGACTACTACCAATATCAATACATAAATCAAAATGTATGATTAGTCAGATTATCAATAGATACATATTTATAATCTTGAGAAACCAAACACTTTCTAATATCTTAAATGCAATCATTTACGATTCGGAAAAAGAAAATTACAGATCAAATCTATTTGCTGAAACCTCTCAGAAATACAATAAAAAATAAAAAAAAATAAAAAAACGACAAAATCTCACCGAAATTACTTTTATTTCATATTTCATTGTACTTTCTTTCCTGATATGAGATTATACATCTAGAAAATCAGAATGTAAACAAGAAATAAATCAGAAAAAAAAAAGTATCTGGATCTAAACTGTATAAAGAGAAATTTCTCATTACGGTTCTGATTTATTGAATTCTTCTTCAGCCTCTCATATTTATTTATTCTTTTTATTCATTCCTTTTTTATTCTTTTTTCACTTTCGACTAATTTTTTTCTTCCATCAGAATGTTTTATTTGCAGTGAGGGAAATCTTGGTTTTATGTGTGTTTGCCGAAAGACGAATACCATGATATTTACTTAGGAATGAAATTCACCTACTGCCATTTGCGATATGCGTTTAAAGCTAATCCTATAAATAAATTAATTCCATCCGAAATTTATGCTTGATTTATGGCAACACGAGGCAAGCGGTATCGCCATTCAAGATTTACAACCAGTGATTCCTTTTCACTGTTTCAACTGTAGGGGAAGATTACGGGGCAACGGATTTCTTATCATGGCTATCATTTTCGTAACTGAGTTATCAGTCAAATCAGCAAAATTTTGCAGTATATTTTCAGTAATGTGAACTAAACATATGTAATATATAGTAGAATATATCATATAATGAAATCATTATATAATTACAATGTTCGTAAGAAATAAAATACAATTCAATAAATTATTTTTTTTGTGTTATCAGTTAAATCTTCAAAATTTTGTAATATATTTTCAGTAACATAACCTAACATATATAGTATAATGTAATATATAATTAAAATATTATTGAATTTTAATTTTCTTAAGAAATAACATGCAATTCAATAAATTATTTTTTGAGATGAGTAGGTTATGATGATTTTCATCGTGGCTGCCATATTCGTAATAGCGTTATCAGTTAAATCAGCAAAACTGTGCAGTGTATTTTCAGTAACATAAACTAAACCTATTATATTATATAATATATGAACTATTATACAATTTTAATTTTCTTAAGCAATAACATATAAGTCAATAATTTTTTTTTTGAGATGAGTAGATTGTGGTAATTAATATCGTGGCTATCATGTTCGTAAGTGCATTATTAGTTAAATCAGCAAGGTTTTTCAGTATATTATCAATAAAATAAACTAAACATACATAATATATAATATATTGTAGAATATGATATATAATGAAACAAATATACAATGATAATGTTCGTAAGAAATAACATACAATTCAATACATTGTATGTTGTTGTGTATGTTATTTTCTGAAATGAGTTGATTTTGCAAAACTGCTTAGCTATACATTATTTTACAAATATATCACTCAATTAAATAAAAGCGCACATATTTGCCACATATTCATTATGAACAAATTATCACAAAACTAAATCAGATATAGTGATAAGCTATTACTTAAGACATAGTATTAAGGACAATGAATATAGCATTATTTCATTTAAAATGTTGTATAAATAAAAAAGAACATACATTATGACATGGATAACTAGTAGCTTCATTTTCTCTGTTTTAAATATGGGAGAATAATACGATGGAACGAAGTTCTTATCAGGGCTACTATTTTCACATGTGTTACCGGTTAAATCACGCACTATATTGCACGCATATTTTTAGTAACATAAACTAAACTTATATAATATAATATATAATGAAACCGTTATATAATGTTAATGTTTGTAAGAAATGACATACAATTAAATAAATTATATTACAAATAAATCACTTAATTAAATCAAAGAAGACATAATTACCACATATTCATTATAAAAAAAATTATAACTAAGGTAAATTAGTTGTAGCGATAAAGTATTACTTAACACATTGTATTACAAGGAAATGAATACATAATTAATCTCATTTAAAATTCAGAACAAAAACAAATGGACATACAGTATATGATGACTTGGATAACTAATATATTTCAGTGAAAATAGAGCATAGATTACGTATACTTTAAATGATATAAAATAGCTAACGTTTCAAAAAAAGGAACATAATGTAATGCATTATTATTGGAAAGAAAAGTAAATAAACTTTCTATAACGATGAAGTGACTTTTATTTAAGTAGGATATGGGACAATTTCCTTTACTAGTTATTTATGTGTAAATCGACTTTGTCATTTTAATTATTCAAGTAATTTCAAATGGGGTAAAATAATTAGTATTTGAGAAATTAGATTGCGCAATACATAATTCTAAAGTGAATGTACTTACAAAGGCAGTTAAATTAAGTCACCAATTTTAATTTTAGCTTTAAAATCGCTGGCATGTTATTTGATTTTAACACTATCGAAATTGAAATTTTTCGCAATAACTATTATTGAAAATAATAGTTATTAAAAAGAATTTGCGCAAATTGATGTTATTATTAATTTACTGTTTTTTTTTTTTTTTTTTTTTTTTTTTTTTTCTCCCGAGTTAGACTTCCTTAAAAATTTTTGATGATGTAATTACCTCATAATTACTGATTGACTGTCAATTATGTGCTCACATTTTGATGTGATTATTTTTTAAAGTATGAAAAGTCAATTGAAAAGATATGAAAAGTCAAATAGTTATGAAAAGTAAAAAAATAAATGAAATTGATTTTCTAATTTCTCTTTAGAAATTCAGTATTTAAATTGATTTTCATTTCATAATTAAAATAATTAAATTATCAAAATCATTTTTTTAAAAAAAGCGAGCTAAAGTTCAATTTTTTATGAACTGATTAAAAAACAAAATAATAATAATGTAAATGCATAATTGATCACTTTATTTAGATTAAGTTATCTTAAAAATTTATTAACGAAGTTATCACATATTTGAAAGGCATTAATTTGATGAACATTTTCTGAGTCTGTTTTAACTCAAGAAATTTTTATTCCACATTATTTTGAAGTGCATACAGATATAATAAACATAACTGATAAAGTTGTATACATTTTTTTCTATAATAAATTCTTTAAAAAAATCACAATAAATGTTGTATGGCTTATAAATTTGCATTTTAATCTATTTTTGTAACGGATATGTTAGACTAAAATATTTGTTCAGTAAGTAAAATAATAAAAAAATTTAAAACAAATATTTTAGCTGATAAATTTAAATCTTGTGAGAATTGACATGTCATATTTAAATAAAATTAACATATTTATGGATTAAGAAATCAGCATGCGTTATTTACAAATTATATTAAAAGAGTTAGTTAAATAAACAAAGTTATTTTTACTCTTTTTGAGAGAAACTTTTAACAAAACGCTTATAACATATTGAAATAAAACTAATAAATCAATTGTGTTAAATCAGTTTCATTATATTAAAAATGCATATTTACTTATTGTTTTTTGTTTATATTTTTGATAATTCTTAAAGAAAATTTATGAGCCAAACTAATATAATTTTTGTTTACTACTATAGCTACTGCTCTTCTTTACATAATAAAATTTCAATATTTTATTAAGTTTTTATATGTTTATTTTGAAAGAGAGTTGATTTCTTTTAAGGATTTCATACAATTACAAAATTCTAATTCAGAATTTTTTTAAAACAATTTCATTTGAATTGTCAATTCACAATAGCATCTTAATGAATAATATAAAATAAATGTATTCGAAATTCCAATTGGGAATCAAAAGAATTTTTAAAAAATTAATTAAAAATAAAATTTTTAAATAATTAGGTTTTTCATTCAATTTCATTAAAATGTTGATTAAAAATGCAAAGAAAAATAAATATAAGACATTTTAGTGCATTTTATGAAACTTTAAAAAAGTCAATAATTAGAAAAGCAAGTAAAAAATATTAACTTGTATTTCCAATTACTCGAATAAGGATTAGTAATAATCAAACATTTTTATTTTTGTTTTAATTAATTAAATTTTCTGCTTGAATTAAAATTCGTGTTTTGAAAAAATGACAACTGAAATAAAAAAAAAGTCAAAAGCTAAGAAATTAAATTTCAAAATGTAATAAAAATAATGTAATGCAATAGTAATGTAAAAAAAATATGTGCATATAAAATTTCAATTGGGTATCAAGGGATTTAAATTTAAAGTATTCAAATTAAATTTTATTAATAATTTTTTTTTGTTTAATTTCAATAAAATTTTGTTTAAAAATGCAAAGAAAAATAAATATATCACATTTTATTGTATATTGTGGAATTTTTAAGAAGCCAACCTTTGAAATATTCAGAAAATCAAGCAAGGAAATGTCAACTTGTATTTTTCATTATTCGTATACAAATTAGTAATAACAAAACCTATTAATTTTTAATTTAATTACTTAAATTTCCTGTAAATAAAACAAACTAAATAAATAGAGTTTAAATTTGAGACAAACTAAAAATGAATATCGTTAAATACAAATATATACATATATTTTATCAATAGCCATTATCACTGAATTAAAATTATTGTTTAGAGAAATAAGAAAAGTCAAGTTAGAGAATATAAGAAAAGTCAAAACTTCAAGACTTAAGAAGTTACTATTAAAAATTCTTCTTAGATTTATTTAAACTAAAAAAAATGCTTTAAAATGACCATTAACATTGGAATCAGAACATAATTAAAAAATGTCGCTATTTATTTCTCGTTCTTTTATTCGAAAATCGTTTGCAAAAGCGATGAAGCTTCCATCGCAAATTCTTCCGTCGTCTGTAACCGTAACTGTAACTCGCAGACGTCAGAGATTTGCATATCCTCTCAAAATGATATGCAAAAAAGATCATGGCAAATCTAGCTTTGTTACGAAAACGACTTCGTATTCGTTATTTATTTACTTTTTTTCCTTACATCAGTGCATTCCTCTTTCTCTAAGCGTCCGTAAAAATTTTCTAAGCTCTTCTGAGCGAGCTGCTAATTACTTCTCGGTTTATTTTAGAGGGAAGATGAAATTCCATTGATGGCCAGCTACGCCTTTTGTACATTCGAGAATTATTTTTCCCAACTTATGATTAATCAGTGGTCTTTTAACTTGTTTTGAACTGGCCGCGTTAAAAGGCTGATGTTAAGTTCAAAGAAAAAAAGAGTACTGAACCTGATATAATTGGATTTTGCGCTTTGAGGAAGTAAATTGTTCTGGAAAATTTCATATTAATAGCTTGTTTATTTATTTATTTTTTCAATACGTAAAATATATATCCATATTAAAGTCATAGGGTATCTGATAAAAAGTGTAATGTAATCTCAAATAATTAATTATAATAAAAATAAGTGCCCTAAGAATAAGATAAAAAATGTTTTATAATAATATTGGCATTTTAAGTTAATACAATTTGACAATTTAATTTAAAACCTATTTAATTGATTATAAATAATAATAATTATTCAAATAAGAAAAAAAAAATATGTTTATTAAATAACAACAGTTATGTTTACTTTTTTGAGAGAAACATTTACTAAAATGCTTATTATATAGAAAAATAACAGTCCATATACAAACACGTATACAAAAATGACAATGAAACAATAAATTTTATAATAAAATATTCGTTAAATCAGCAAAATGTATATTTACTTATTATTTTTTAATATTAGTTCTTAATAATTTTTAAAGTATGCTTATGAACCAAACTAATATAATTTTTGTTGACTACTTTAGACCATGTACTTTCAATAATAAAAATAATTTAAATATTTTATAAAGTTTTAAAATATTTATTCTGAAAGAGAGTGAATTTTTTAAATGTTTCATACTATTATATATTTCTAAGAAGATTAGTTAAAATATTTCAATTTGAATTGTCAGTTTACAAATAAATCATTATCTTTAATATTATAAAATATATGTATATCAAATTCCAATTATGTGACAAGAGATTTTAATAAAATAAATTAAAAAAAATAATTTGTAAATGACTATTTATTCCTTTAATTACAAGAAAATTTTGTTTAAAAATAATAAGGAAAATAAATATTTTTTTTAAAGTCAATAATAAGACACAATTACAAAAGCGAGCAAGAAAATATTAATTTGTTTTTTTTTAATTGCACGAACACTAATTAGAAAATATAAAACTTTTTAATTTTGGATTTAATTATTTAAATTACCCGCAAATTAAAACGAATTAAATTAGTAGAGTTCAGATTAGAGACAAACTAAAAAGTAAAACCATTAAATACAATTTTTTTAATATAAATATGTAGCATCAATAAATTAATATTCCTGTTTTTAAAACTGTCAACATAAGTGAAACAAAAGTCAAAATTTCAGCTAAGAAGTTAAATCTCGAAATTAATCTAAGATTTATTTAAAAAAAAAAAAAAAAAAAAAAAAAAAAAAATGCTTTAATATGAACTTTTGCACTCGGAATCAGAACATAATAAGAAAATTCCGCCATTTATTTCCCCATTCTTTTATTGAAAAATCATTTGCAAAGCGATGAAGCATCCATCGCACTTCTTCCGTTCTCTATAACCGTAACTGTAACTCGCAGACGATTTGCATATTGCGAAAATGATATGTGAAAAAAAGATCGCGGCAGATCTAACTTTTGTTACAAAACCGACTTCATATTCTTTATTTATTTATTTATTTCTTCCGTGCATTCCTGTTTCTCTAAACGTCCGTAAAAATTTCTGAGTGAATTGCTAATTACTTCTTTGTTTATTTTAGCGAGAAGTTTCCATTGATAGCTGCTACGCCTTTCAAACATTCGAGAATTATTTTTCCCTGCTTATGATTCATCTGTGGTCTTTTAACTTGTTTCAGATTGGCCGAGTAAAGGGCTGATGTTAAATTCAAAGGAAAAAGAACACTGAACCTGGTATAATTGGATTTTGCACTTTGAAGAAGTAAATTTTTTTGGAAAACAAAGATATATTAAGAGTTATTTAGTGTATTTTTTATTATTTTTACAATATAAAAAAATAATTCAATATTAAAGGCCTGGGGTAACTGATAAAAATGTAAAGTTTTCTCGAATAATTGATTATAATCAAAATGAGCATCCTGATATCAAGATAAAAAATTTTATGATAAAATTGAAATTTTTAAATTAAACATATAACATTGAAATTTCGTACTAAAGACAAATTAAAAAAAAAAAATTTTAAATTCACAACATAATAAAAAAAAATGAAATATCTTGAATATAATCAAAGATAAAAATGAATTTTGGAATTTTAATTTCAAATTACTATCAATCAATATTTAAATTTTTTTTTCATATTTGCAAAAACGCATTGTTGAGTACTAAAAAAAATTACATATAAATGTTTAATAAATAAATGCTATCTAATAAACATTTATTTGCACATTTTTATTTTTTATAACGTGTTGGACGAAACACACAAATATAATTTTATTAATCAAAATTTATTTGGTCGCCTTAAATTAGACCAAAATTAGGCAATACAACTATGATAACCCTCGAAATAATCATCCATTTATTTTTGATATGCTCATCTGTGCCAATTAATTATTACCCGTAGAATTATGGCCATCTTTTACGAAAGCGGAATTTTTTGTTATGCATTTTTTTCTTATCTTTGACCATTTTCAACATTTTATTGGTTAATTTTTTTTGAAAAAATAATTTTTTCCCGATCACTTTTTATTCATTTATTTATTCATTATTAGTTCACTTTTTATTCATTATTAGTTCAATTTATTTCACGAGCTGTGAATTATATAATTAATCTATTAAATAATGTAAAACTGTTCTAAAATATCGTTTGGTAAAAAAAGCAAATACAATGTTTTTTCAAAGCGAAGGCGAAACTTTTTCAAGAAAAGAAAATCGTTTGGAATTCTCTTTTTTTTAATGATTTATTTTTCAATTCCTTCTATAAGCTCACACTCTTAACCCCTTAACTGCCGCCGGCGTATATATACGCCTCACTCAGCCGATGCGTTCCCTGCCGCCGGCGTATATATACGCCTTTCCGAAGTACGATCCTATGCATTGCGCTGCTATAAAGAAAACTGCTCCCACGGTCTTGGAATGCCACAAAATGACCTTGACAATGTTTGAAACGGATTTTATTATTTCAGAGAAAAGGGATAGGGTATTGGTAAAGGGGATGTTTCTGAAACGGTGAGTCATAGCTGTGCAGTTTTTGCTTCTGGTGCTGTTTGAGTAGGTCGTGCTTTTTTATTCTTCTTTTGCTTCCGTTTCGTCAGGAAACCAGCTATCGATGCAATGAATGTGATTTTGGTTTATGTGACTTGATTTATAAAAAACAAGTTTAGACATTCTAAATAAATAGTTATTTCTCCTATCATATTTTACATATGAAGCAATAAAGAATTCTTGTTTTAGGAAATATCACACAGCAGATAAGTTCTAACATCTGTTCTATTACACTGTTATTCTATATTTTAAATTTAGAATTTTTTTTTTTTTTTACATTTTATTTTTTCTGTGAAAGTAAAAAGGTTTTATGATGCAAAACGCACCTCTTTTTTTCCTCCAATACGTCACATAACTACGCGCGCCTGTATGAAAAACGGTGGCAGTGGGGAGCGCATCTCGTAAGTTTTCCTCGGCAGGTAAGGGATTAATATATATATTGCTATATATACTTTTTATTCATCCACTCAATTTCATTTTTTTAATTTGTAGTGAATGACACTGGATGTTAATACAGTTTTTTCAAATATTAATTCAGGAATTAAATTTAATTAATCAGTTTTAGTTTTTTTTTTAGATTTAAATTGCATATGTCTAATAATAGATGGCGTCATATAAACGAAAAAAAAAATGAATGACAATTATTTATAAAGTTACTTTCTGCAATATAGTGAAAAAAAGTAGGGGTTGACTTAATTTTTTTTATTTTTTTATTTTTTATAATACTTGTTTAAAATTGCAGTGATGCCTTTTGTCTTAAATTAAATTCTAAATTTAATGGGCAACCTGTACATCACACTCACCTATTACATTTATGTTTTACAAACTATTTTAAAATTTCATTACTACAAAATATATCCTCTAATAATAAATAAAACAAAATATTTCGGAAGAATAATGATTTTAAAAGTGCTATTTTTGAAAAGAATTTGTAAAAATACATTATTTCTGGAGTTTGTAAATCAAAATATTAAATAAAGAAAATATATAACCTTTTTATCTCCAAAACATGTCGAGGTATAAGAAATAAATTTAATAACACAACTCGAAATACGCGGTTTTGCAAAAACAATTTAAATATTATTTATACTGATATCTACATGATATTTTTAATTAAGATCCAATTTAAAATTAAAACAACATTACGATATTTAGAACTTTTAATTTATTCTTAAAATAACTGCCAACAGATTTTTTTTTTTTTTTTTTTTTTTTTTTTTTTTTAGCAATCATTATTTTTTGCCGAACATTGTCTAAATTTAGTTGGAATTTTATCCTGAAAGAAACAAATCCATTATGCATTGGGACATTCCTTATTCAATGTTTAAAAAATGTGTATTGTCTTTTAATTACACAGTTGATTGTAACTTGGCATTAATTTACTGAAAGAATTCTGCAGTTTCTAGATCTTCATAGGAATTGTTGGCTCCTGTTTTGTAATTCAAGATCCGTACAGAACTAGAGCATAAACAGAATTTTTCTTTCAGCGTGTGGAAGAATGTTAATTAACTTTCAGCTGAGTTAATTGTGTTTAAGTCTAGAAATGTTAATTCATTTTTAACTAACAATTAGTTCGCCTGGTTTCTGCAATGATTTTCGTTTATTTGTGACGGAAACTCATTCATTCTAAGGAAATGAATATTCTATACTTTATATATAAATTAATTGATAAGTATCTTAAATGATATTGAACAAAGCTTGTTTTGCTATTTTTTTTTTATACATGAACCTTATAAAACTGTAAAATGTTACTCTATTTTGCAAACAGTCAGTAAATTTAAAATTAGAAACAAATACTCTAGAAAAAGTTTATAAATTAATTGCATAATACAAGCTTTATTACTTATTGTAACAGATATTTGGGGTAACCCGCAAGAGACACTTCAAAAGATCTTTGAAGTATCAATTCGAATTTTTACATCAATCAATTATTTTATATTGGATAATATATTAGAAATTATTTTATATTTTTTGTTGTTGTTGTTGTGTAAAGTATTTTCAAAATAATTAACAAAAATCCCTGAACTAAAATATTCTCATTTGTCATTTAAATTTTCTGCAAATTAAATTAGTGGATTGCAGGTTTGAGACAAACTAAAAAATGAATACCATTAAATGCAAAATATATATATTTTTTATAAATAGCCAGCATACATGAATTAATATTCTTGTTTTGAGAAAATTACAACAGAAATATATATAAAAAAATTAAAAACTTCAGCCCATTCTCAAAACTCATCTGAGATTTATTCAAATCGAAAAAAAATAATATTCTTTAAAATGAGCTTTTAGCATTGGGAATCAGAACATAATAAGGAAATTCCGCCATTTATTTCCCTTCTTTTATTCAAAAATCGTTTGCAAAGCGATGAAGCATCCAACGCCAATTCTTCAATTCTCTATAACCGTAACCGTAACTCGCAGATGATTTGCATATTCCGAAAATGATATGTAAAAAAGATTGTGGGAGATCTACCTTTGTTACGGAAACGACTTCGCATTCTTTATTTATTTACTTTTTTTTTCCTTACATCCGTGCGTTCCTCTTTCTCTAAGCGTCCGTAAAAATTTCTGAGCTTTTCTGAGCGAACTGCTAATTACTTCTCGGTTTATTTTAGCGGGAAGATGAAATTCCATTGATAGCTGCTACGCCTTTTGGACATTCGCGAATTATTTTTCCCAGCTTATGATTCCTTCGTGGTCTTTTTAGCTACTTTTGAAATGGAAGAGTAAAGGGCTGATGTTTAATTTCAAAGGAGAAATGACCACTGAACCTGATATAATTAGATTTTGAGCTTTGAGGAAGTAAATTGTTCTGGAAAATAAAGATATACAAATAGATAGTTAGTTTAATTTTCATTATGTTTTTTAATACACCAAAAATATATCGATATTAGGGCCAGGGACAACAAATCCTTTATACTTTCAAAATTATATTTTACAAATGTAAAGTACTTTCAAATAACTGATTATAATTAAAATATAATTCATATTATGATAAAACAAAATATTTTTATGCTAATATTGATATTTTTAAATTGAGAATGCAGCATTGTAATTTCGCAATAAAGCAATAAACCTTTTTTTAAAAAGACACAGCGGCTTAAAAAAATGTATTATATTATTAATATTAGTGAAACATGTAAATACATGGTATTTATTAAATAATTATTTGTAGCGATTTATTTTTATGACTTAATCTGTATACAATTGTATTAAAATAAATTATGTTTAAAAGTATCAGAAATTGTTGGACGAAACACACAAAAATTCATTTTATTTATCAAATCTTATTTTGTCAGCCTAAATTAGCCCTCAAAAGATATTTTAGTAAATTAGTAAATTATATTTGATGAAGTTTTACTGAATGATTGTCACGCACGTTTACTTATAGATATGAAATACATACATGATCATACATTTAATTTGCATGAAGAAATCAATCCAGTGTATTGAAAAGTATTTCTCTGTTAAAATAATTAGTTATATTTTCAAACCTTTCAAAAGGCACTAACCTATTATCCATAAAATTACGCGCTTTGTTTTCGAAAGCGGAATTTTTATTTCCTTGAATAATTTCACTTTAACCTATTTTTATTAATTAATTTTTAAAAAAAATAATTCTTTCTTCTGCTGTATTTATTGGTTTATTTAAAGTTTTTCCGAGAGCTTTTTCATACACAATAATTTTCATTTATATCAAGATTTTTATTACATATTTATTTAAATTTCTGTCACGAGAATAATTATCTAGTTAAATAATTTAAAATTGTTGTAAAAGATCGTCTGGTGAAAGCAAAGATAATGTTTTTCGAAGTGAGATTAGTTGTAGGAAAGAAAATCGTTTGGAGTTAAATGTAAATATTTTTTTTAATTTTATTTAATATCTTTTTATGATTGGTGTAATGCATTTTGTATTAAATTAAATTATAAATTGTATGAGTAACCAGTATATCATCCCAACCGATTACATTATTTCTATATTAATAGTTTAATTACTTTACCATTTTGAAACGTTAATCTTGTGTATTTTTTACTATCTGTTATAACATTTTATTATTTCAAAATATAAAAGCTAATAATAATTAAAGAAATAAATTTCTTCCGAAGAATAATAATTTTTAAAAATATTATTGCAACATTTTCTTAAAAATGCATTATTTTTATAGTATTTTAATTCAAAGCATTAAATGAATTTTTTTATCCCCAAGAAGTATCGAATTATATGAGGTAAATTCCACAGCCGAACACTATCTT
This sequence comes from Caerostris darwini, assembly GCA_021605075.1. NCBI lineage: Eukaryota > Metazoa > Arthropoda > Arachnida > Araneae > Araneidae > Caerostris > Caerostris darwini. The sequence continues at coordinate 53,514 of BPLQ01002836.1, read as the reverse complement.
GTTGAAACATTTGCAACATTTTTTTTACATTTCTTCATGTTATTTTTTTAATTGAGATCCAATTTAAAATTAAAACAACATCACAATAGTTAGAACTTGTAATTTATTCTTAAAATAACTGTCAACAACTCTTTTTTAGCAATCATTATTTCCTGCGAAACATTGTCTAAATTTAGTTGGAATTTTATCCTGAAAGAAAGAAATCCATTATGCATTGGGACATTCCTTTTAATGTTTAAAAAATGTGTATTGTCGTTTAATTTCACAGTTGATTGTAATCAGCGGCATTAATTTACTGAAAGAATTCTTCAGTTTCGAGATCTTCATAGAAATTGTTGGCTCCCGTTTTGTAATTCAAGATCCGTACAGAACTAGTGTAACATAAACTAAATTTTTCTTTCAGCGTGTTGAAGAATGTTAATTAACTTTCAACTGAGTTAATTGTGTTGAAGTCTAGAAATGTTAATTCGTTTTTAGCTAACAATTATCTCGCCTGGTTTCGTTAATGATTTTCGTTAATTTCTGTTTAAAATTTACTCATTCTGAGAAACTGAATAATCTATACTTTATATATATGTATTATTTGGAAAGATCTTAAGATATATTGAACAAAGCTTGTTTTAACAATTTTTCAAATATATATATATATATATATATATATGAATTATCAGATCGTTATTGCAGTGATGGCACTTCAGTAGAAGGAATCAAGAAAAAAGAAACGTATTATATGTGCAGAACGATATTTTTCTATTTTTAAACAAAGATATGCCATACCTAGGAAAAGAATTTAATACTGAATTGAAAATTCGGATATAGTGAACATTAACAGATAAATATTTATTCCAATTTTTTCTATAATACATTTATAAAAAGAATAAAAAAAATATAGCAAGCTGAAGCATTTTGCACATTTTTCAATTGAATTGCTCAAATATTAACATAAATAAAAATTTAAAACAAATATTTAAGCTGAAAAATTTAAATCTTGTGAGAATTAGCATATAATATTTAAAAGAAATGAATATATTTAGGGATCAAGAAATCATCATGAGTTTATTCACAAATAATAATAAAGAAGCTAATTAAATAAACACAGCTGTGTTTACTTTTAAGTGATACAATACAAAAACTTTTAACATATTGAAAAAAAAACAACTAATAAATGAAAAGTGTTGAATCAATTTCGTTAAACTAAAAATGTATATTAACTTATTTTTTTGTTTATAGTTTTTAAATACTTTTCAAAGAAGCTTTATGTGTCAAACTAGAAAAAAAAAAATTTGTTTACTACTTTACCCCTTGTTCTTCTTTAAATAATGAAAATAATTTTATATTTTATAAAGTTTTAAAATGTTTATTTTGGAAGAGAATGGATTATTTAAGGATTTCATACAATTACAAATTTCCAATCCAGAAATTCATTTAAAGTAATTTAATTTAAATTGTCATTTTACAACTACTTTATTATGAAGAATGTAAAATATATGCATATTAAATTCCATGGTGTATGAAGGTACTTAAATAAAACAAATTAAAAATAAAAATTTTTAAATAATTATTTTTTCGTTTAATTTTAGTAAAACGTTTAATAATGCAAAGCAAAATAAATATAACAAATTTTAATGTATTTTGTGAATATTTTAATGTCAATAATTAGAAATAATTAAAAAAGCAAGCAAGAAAATATTAACATGTCTTTTTAATTACGGATACTAATTAGTAATAATAAAAACTTTACTTTTTAAATTTATTTATTTAAATTTTCCGTAAATTAAAACAAATTAAATTAGTAGAGTGCAAATTTGAGACGATCCAAAAAGAAAAAAACATTAAATAAAAGAAAATTATTTATTTATTTATTTTTTTTTATAATTATCCAACCTCTGTAGATTAAAAATTCTTATCTTGAGAAAATGACAACAGAAATATTAAGAAAATGTAAGAACTTCAGCTAAGCAGTTAAATCTCTAATTCATCTGTGGTTTATTTAAACTAAAAAAAAAAATATGCTTTAAAATGAACTTTAGCATTCGAAATCAGAACGCAATAAGAAAATTCCGACATTTATTTCCCCATTCTTTTATTCAAAAATCGTTTGCAAAGCGATGAAGCCTCCATCGCAAATTCTTCCATTCTCTGTAACCGTAACCGTGACTCGCAGACGATTTGCAAATTCAGAAAATGATATGCAAATAAGATCGTGGCAGTTAGCTTTGTTACGAAAACGACTTCGTATTCTTTATTTATTTACTTTTTTTTTCTTACATTCCTCTTTCTCTAAGCGTCCGTAAAAAATTCAGGGCTTTTCTGAGTGAACTGCTAATTACTTCTCGGTTCATTTTAGCGGGAAGATGAAATTCCATTGATAGCTGCTACGCCTTTTGGACATTCATGAATTATTTTTCCCAGCTTATGATTCCTCCGTGGTCTTTTGACTTGCTTTGGATTGGTGGAGAAAAAGGCTGATGTTTAAGTTCAAAGGAAAACGAGCACTGAACCTGATATAATTGGATTTTTTTACTTTGAGGAATAAATTGTTCTGGTAAATAAAAAATATAATAATAGTAAGTTTAGTTTTTATTATTTTTTTAATACACAAAAATATATCAATGTTAAAGGCCTGGGATAATTGTTAAATAAATAAAGTCCTCTCAAATAATTGATTGTAATTAAATATATCCATAAAATTTCCATACGAGTTTTAAATTATAAATTCTATGTACTTTTAACACCTCATGTAAATCATCCTTGCCAAGTGCAAAATGTTATTTATTATTTACTTTAATAATTCCCATCTTCTATACTTTTGTTGTGTTTTATATTTTTTTAATACATATGGCAAAGAAGACATTATTTAGAAATTATTAGACATTATTTAGAAAAATGTTATTGAAGTATTAAAGGAATACTAAAGTGTAAATCGAATAAAAAGTTTGTCAATATATCCTTTTAAGACAATATATTTACCTGTATCTATGAATTTATGTTGTTTCAAAGTATATTTCTTATGCTGAATTTAATACTTCAAAACATTGCACCGAAAACGTAGAACTTTATATAATTGCTTGACTTATTATACTTCATAATTAGGCCAACAGCCCTTGCCGGCCAACGCAATGTGTCTACCGGGAGATTTCGAAACATGAGATTTTTCTTCTCTCTTCGGGATAGGTGTTGCAGCCCAACGCTATATACTGATATTAGAACGGGAATTTAAAGTGATTTATGATTTATTAAGTGAGTTTTATTATTTAAAGTGAATTCTGAATCACTACAGACATTTACTAAGACTTGAACGCTAGTCACTCGGCCATCAGGCACCTGACATTTTTTAATGCTTCTGTAACAAACATTTAAAATAAGCTACTTGATATATTTATCTAAAAATATATAATATCAGGGATTTAGGAAAAAACATTTTATGTCGCCGAATAGAAGAGTTAGCACTATTTTAAAAGAAATTAAATATTTGCATTACAATAAAATAAAATAAATATTTTCCGCGGACAATAGGAAATTGCTTAAAAATTGTATCTACTTAAATTGACTCTAATGCTCTGTCAAAAAAATTTTACATTATACTTTTTTTAATAAATCAGTATGAAAGAATTGAAACCATTTAAAAAATTAAACTTAAAAATATTTTTTTCAAGGCAATTTTCTTTTTTATTATTATTATAAGAGTAAATGAAGAAATGTAGTAAATTAGTAAGTTATAACTGTTGTAGTCTTACTTAATTGTAGGCATTGAGGTTTACTAAGGGATATGATACAGCATAATATATCTAATTTGCATGAAAAAAGAACTGCATTCTTTTGAAATGTATTTTTCCTTAAAAATATTTTATTATATCATCAACCGTTTCAAAAGACACTTATATATTACTCATAAAATTATGTTTATTGTTTTCAAAGTTTGAAATTTTTTCCCTTCTTGAGTATTTTACATGTCTTTGACAATTTCAATATTTCTTGGTTATTTTATTAAAAACAATTTATTTTACGACCTATTTTAATTGGTTAATTTAATTGTTTTCCACGAGCTTTTTCCTACATAATATTTTTAATTTCTTTCACAAACTTTTAATATATATTTATTAATATATATTTATTCAAATTTCAATCACGTGAATACTTATATAATAAAATATTGTAAAATTGCTCCAAAATATAGTCTGGTGAAAGCAAAGACAATATTTTTTCAAAGTGAGGTTAGATTTTTCAAGAAAAAGAAACTCGTTTGGAATTAAATATAAATATTTTTATTTTATTCGTTTTTTATACTTATTTATTATATTTTTATGATTGTTATGATGCATTTTGTCTTAAATTAAATCCTAAATTTTATGGGTAATCTGTTATCACTCCGAATAAATTGCATATATATATATATGTGGCTAAATTACTTTACCACTTGCAATACATTTATCTTATTTATTTTTTACTAACTATTAAAACATTTTATTATTGCAAATATGTCCGCAAAAATCATTTTGGAAGAATAATGTTTTTAAAAGTGATATTTTTGTAAAAATTATTATTTCTGCAGTAGTCTAATTAAAAAAATTAAAAAATAAATCTTTTTAACCCCAAGCATATGAGATAAATTCAATAGCTGAATTTGAAGTACACGATTTTGCGAAAACAATTGCTACATTTTTTTTTTTTTTTTTTTTTTGTTGTTGCTGTTTTTTACATTTTTACATTTCTTTTTTAATTGAGATCCAATTTAAAATCGAAATAACATGACTATAGTCAGAACTTTTAATTTATTCTTAAAATAGCTGTCAACAGCTTTGTTTGTGAGCAATCCTTATTTTCTGCGAAACATTGTCTAAATTTAGTTGGAATTTTATCCTGAAAGAAACAAATCCATTATGCATTGGGACATTCCTTTTTAATGTTTAAAAAATGTTTATTGTCTTTTAATTACACAGTTGATTGTAAACATAGGCATTAATTTACTGAAAGAATTCTTCAGATCCCAGATCTTCATAGAAATTGTTGGCTCCCGTTTTATAAAGCGCGATTCGTACAGAACTAGTGTAACATAAACTGAATTTTTCTTTCTGTGCGTTGAAGAATGTTAATTAACTTTCAGCTGAGTTAATTGTGTTTAAGTCTAGAAATGTTAATTCCTTTTTAGCTAACAATTAGTTCGCCCGGTTTCGTTAATGATTTTTATTTATTTGTGACAAAAATTTACCCATTCTGAGGAACTGAATATTCTATACTTTATATATATATGTATTGATTGAAAAATATCTTAAAACATATTGAACAAACATGGTTTTGATATATTGTTTCATATATGAACTTTATAAAACAGAAAGATGTCACCTTTTTTCTAAAAGAATCTTTTGGTCAATATGTGTAGTTTTAGAAACAATACTTTCTGCTTTATCTTAATTATATATATTTATATATATTGTTCTAATGCAGTTAGCAAACACTTAGATAATTTTCTTTGATGCCTTTAGGTAATATGATTAAAATAAGAGTAAATTGAAAAATAAAAATTGAGGATTTATTAATAAAAATAGTTATTACTAATGAGAAAAACTAGAAAATTCAAAGAAAGACCACCATGAGGTGTGTTTTGCAAACCTGGCTCTTCAAGAGAAGGAATGATGAAAAAACAAACCTATTATATGTAGAAAACCACAAACGATATTTTTCTATTTTTAAACAAAGAGTTGTTATATTTTGGAAGAGATTTTAATACCGAATTGAAAGTTCAAAATATAGTAAACACTAACTGGTAAATATTTATTCCAATTTTTTTTTCTAAAATAATAAATATTTAAAAATAATCAATAGAATATTGCAAGGCTTTTAAATGTGCATGTAAATCTTTTTGAATTTAATATGACTATCTCAAATACTTATTTAATAATAACATAAATACAAATTTAAAATCAATATCTATGCTGACAGATTAACTTTTTATGAGAATTTGCATATCATATTTAAATGAAATGAATAAATTAAGGGATTAATATATCATCTTGAGTTTTTACAAATAATAATAAATAATCTAGTTAATAAACTCAGCTATGTTTAAATTTTGAGAAAAGCAACAACTAGAACTTTTAACGTATTGAAAAACAAGCTAATAAATTAAGGGTGTTAAATCAGTTCTTTTTAACTAAAAATGTATATTGACTTATTGCTTTTATAAGTTTAAAAATATTTAAAGAAATCTTTTATGCTAAAGTAATATAATTTTTGTTTTCTACTTAGTCTCATGTTCGTTTTTTTAAAAAATGGACAGTATTTGAATCCTTTATAAATTTGCAAAATGTTGTTTTTGGAAGAGAGTTAAAGTTTTAAGGATATCCTACGATTATATATTTGTAATTCATAAATTTCGTTAAAATTATTTAATTTGAATTGTCAGTTTATAAATACATTATTAGTTATAATGTAAAACACATGAAAATTAAATTCTAATTTGTTATGCAGGGAATTAAATAACATAAATTAAAAATAAAATTTCCTAAATAATTATTTTGTTTTGTTTACTTACAATAAATTGTTGCTTATAAATGCAAATCAAAGATAAATATAATAAATTTTAATATATTTTGTGAAAACTTTAAGAAATCAAAGATTATAAATAATTAGAAAAGCAAGCAAGAAAATATTATTTTTTTTTAATTTCTCGAACACAAACTAGTAATAATAAAATATTTTATTTTATATTTAATTATGTGAGTTATCTCATAATTAAAACAAACTAAATTCGAAAAGTTCAGATTTCAGACAAACCAACAAAAGAATACCACTAAATACAAAACATTTTTTTCTTCATAAATAGCTAACATCGATGAATTAAAATTCTTGTTTTCTGTAAATGACAACAGAAATTTAAAAAAAATAATAATAAATACTTTAGTTAAGAAGATAAATCTCAAAATTCATTTGAGATGTATTTAATCTGAAATAAAAGTATTCTTTAAAATGAACTTTAACATTCGTAATCAGAACATAATAAGAAAATCCAGCCATTTATTTCCGCATTCTTTTATTTAAAAATTGTTTGCAAAGCGATGGAGCACCGATCGCAAAATCTTCCGTTCTCTGTATCTGTAACTGTAACTCGCAGACGATTTGCATATTACGAAAATGATATGCAAAAAAGATCGTGGCAGATCTAGCTTTGTTACGAAAACGACTTCGTATTCTTTATTTATTTATTTTTTATCTCAATATGCATTTTTCTTTCTCTAAGCGTCCGTAAAAATTTCTGAGCTTCTCTGAGTGAACTGCTAATTACTTCTCGGTTTATTTTAGCGGGAAGATGAAATCCCATTGATAGCTGCTACGCCTTTTGTGCATTCTCGAATTATTTTTCCCAGCTTATGATTCCTCCGTGCTCTTTTGACTTGCTTTGAATTGGCCGAATAAAGGGCTAATGTTTAATTTCAAAGGAAAAAAGAGCACTGAACCTGATATAATTGAATTTTGCACTTGGTGGAAGTAAATTGTTCTGGAAGTTAAAGTTACATTAACAGATTGTTTAATTTCTATTACGTTTTTCAATACACCAAAAATATATCAGTATTATTGTTTTGGGGTAAAAAGTACTCTCAAATATTTGATTATAATCAAAATAAGCTTTCTGAGATGAAGATTATTTTCTGAGATTTATTTTATACAATTAATATTTAAAAATGAAACAAATTAAAAATTTTAAGGATTTTAAATTTGCATGGTAATCTATTTTGATATCGAATATGTTAGTCCCAAATATTAGTTCAATTATGATATAAATAGAAATTTATAATTTAAAATATTAATTAATATGAAATTTATATTTTGAAATTTAAAATATTTAAGCTTATATATTTAATTCTTTTGAGAATTAGCATATTATATTTAAAAGAAATGAATGTATTTATGTGTTAAAATTTGTCATGAGTTATATACACATAAAATTAAAGAAGCTAATTAAATAAACAGACCTGTGCTTACATTTTTGAAAGAAACATTATTTATAAATACGCATTTTTAACTTTAATTAAACTAATTTACTGCAATCAATTTATTAATTTTATCTCAATAACCTATAAGCGTGTTATTGAGATAAAACTAGTAAATTGATTGCAGTAATTCAGTTTAATTAAACTTAAAAATGCGTATTTATTTATTGATTGTTGTTCACATTTTTAAAGAAACTTACGTATCAAATCTAAAAATGACAAATACAGATTTGAGACAATCCGAAAATGAATACCGTTAAATACAAATACTTTTTTTTTATAAATAGCCAGCATCTATGAATTAAAATTCTTTTTTTGAGAAAATGACAACACAAATAAAAAAAAATTTTAAACTTTAGCTAAGAAGTTAAACCGCAAAATTCATCTGAGATTTACAAAATGAACTTAAGCATTCGGCATCAGAGCATAATAAGAACACATTTTAGTATAAAAAATTTTAATGTATTTTATGAAAACATTAAGAAGTAAACTTTTAGATATAATTAGAAAAGCAAGCATGAATAAATTTATTTGTTTTTAATTACAGGAATACTAATTATCGATAACAAATACTTTTATTTTGTAATTTAATTATTTAAATGTTCTGTAATTAAAAACAAATTAAATTATTAGTGCGCAGATTTGAAACAATCCAAAAATGAACGCCATTAAATACAAAATATTTTTGTTCTTTTTTTTTAATAAATAGATAGCATTCATGAAGTAATATTCTTGCTTTGAGAAAATGACAACATAAGTAAATAAAAAAAGATCAAAACTTCAGCTAAGGATTTAAATCTCAAAATGTATCTGAGGTTTATTTAAACTAAAAATAAAATATGCTTTAAAATGAACTTTAGCATTCGGAATCAGAACATAATAAGAAAATTCCGCCATTTATTTCCTCATTCTTTTATTCAAAAATCGTTTGCAAAGCGATGAAGCATCCATCGCAAATTCTTCCGTTATCTGTAACCGTAACCCTATCTCGCAGACGATCTGCATATTCAGAAAATGATATCCAAAAAAGATTGTGGCAGTTAGCTTTGTTCCGAAAACGACTTCGTATTCTTTATTTATTTACTTTTTTTTTTTACATCCGTGCGTTCCTCTTTCTCTAAGCGTCCGTAAAAATTTCAGGGCTTTCTGTTCTGAGCGAACTGCTAATTATTTCTCGATTTATTTTAGCTTGAAGATGAAATTCCATTGATAGCTGGCTACGCCTTTTATTCATTCGCGAATTATTTTTCCCAGCTTATGATTCCTCCGTGCTCTTTTGACTTGTTTTGAATTGGCCGAGTAAAGGGTTGATGTTTAAGTTCAAAGGAAAAAAAGTGCACTGAACCTGATATAATTGGATTTTGTACTTTGAGGAAGTAAATTGTTCTGGAAAATAAAGATTTGTTAACAGTTTCTTTAATTTTTATAATTTTTTTTCTATACACACAAAATATATCGATATTGAGGCCAGGGACAAAAAATGCATTATACTTTCAAAATTATATTTTACAACTGTGAAGTACTTTTAAATAACTGATTATAATAAAAAAAATCATATTATGATAAAACAAAATATTTTTATGCTAATATTGATATTTTTAAATTGAGAATGCAGCATTGTAATTTCGCAATAAAGCAATAAATCTTTTTTTAAAAAGTCACAGCGGCTTAAAAAATTTATTATATTATTAATATTAGTGAAACATGTAAATACATGGTATTTATTAAATATTTATTTGTAGCGATTTATTTTTATGACTTAATCTGTATGCAATTGTATTAAAATAAATTATGTTTAAAAGTATCGGACATTGTTGCACGAAACACACAAAAATTGTGTCCCTAAATTCATTATTTTGTGTCCAAAAATTAGCCCTCATAAGAAATTTTGGTATATTAGTAAATTATATTTGATGTATTTTACTGAATTATTGTCATGCATGTTTACTTATGGATATGAAATACATACATGATCCTACATTTAATTTGCATGAAGAAATCAATCCAGTGTATTGAAAAATATTTCTCTATTAAAATAATTAGTTATATCTTCAAACCTTTCAAAAGGCACTAACTTATTATCCATAAAATTATGCTCTTTGTTTTCGAAAGCAGAATTTTTATTTCCTTGAATAATTTCACTTTAAACTATTTTTATTAATTAATTTTTTAAAAAAATAATTCTTTCTAGTGCTATATTTATTGGTATATTTAAAGTTTTTGCCCGAGCTATTACATACACAAAAATTTAATTTATATCACGATTTTTATTAAATATTTAATTGAATTTCTTTTACGAGAATAATTATCTAATTAAATAATTTAAAATTGTTGTAAAAGATCGTCCAGTGAAAGCAAAGAAGTTCGTTTGAATCGTTGAAAGAAAATCGTTTCAAGTAAAATATAAATATATTTTATTTAATTTTATTTATTTATTTATTATCTTTTTACGATTGTTTTAATGCATTTTGTATCCAATTAACTTCTAAATTGTAATTAGTAACCAGTATATCATCCCTACCGATTACGTTATTTCTATATTAATGGCTTAATTATTTTACCATTTTGAATTCATTAATCTTATTTATTTTTTACTAACTGTTATAACATATTATTATTTCAAAATATAAAAGTTAATAATAATTAAATAAATAAATGACATCGGAAGATGAAAAATTTTTAAAAGTGATATTTTTGTAACATTTTCTTAAAAATGCTTTATTTCTACAGTATTTTAATTCATTAATAAAAGCATTAAATAAATGGAAAAAAATTGTTTTTATCGCCAAAATGTTTCGAATTATATGGGGTAAATTCAACAGCCGAACACTATGTTGTTGAAACATTTGCAACATTTTTTTACATTTCTTCATATTATTCCTTAATTGAGATCCAATTTAAAATTAAAGCAACATTACAATAGTTAGAACTTGTAATTTATTCTTAAAATAACCGTCAACCACGTTTTTTTAGCAATACTTATTTCTTCCGAAACAATGTCTAAATTTAGATGGAATTTTATTCTGAAAGAAACAAATCCATTATGCATTGGGACATTCCTTTTTAATGTTTAAAAAATGTGATTGTCTTTTAATTACACAGTTGATTGTAAACATTGGCATTAATTTACTGAAAGAATTCTTCAGTTTCTAGATCTTCATAGAAATTGTTGGCTCCCGTTTTGTAATGCGAGATTCGTACAAAACTAGTGTAACATAAACTGAATTTTTCTTTCAGCGTGTTGAAGAATGTTAATTAACTTTCAGCTGAGTTAATTGTGTTTAAGTCCAGAAATGTTAATTCGTTTTTAGCTAACAATTAGTTCGCCTGGTTTCGTTAAGGATTTTCATTTATTTGTGACGAAAATTCACTCATTCTGAGGAACTGAATTTTCTATACTTTGTACAGAAATTAATTGCAAAGTATCTTAAAAGATTGTAAACAAAGCTTGGTTTTTTTTATATATAAACTTTATAAAACAGTAAAATGTTAATTTATTTTGAATATAGTCTTTTGTTCAATGAGTGTAATTTCAGAAACTTACAAGAATAAATTCATAAATTTATTGTATAATTTGAGCGAAACTCATTTATTGTGAAAAGGTTTTGTGGGAGAATAAATACTTTAAAACAAAATTTTAAATAATCTTTGAAATATCAATCCCTGATTTTTATATCAGTTAATAATTTTATATTTAATAATACGTTAGCAATTATTATAAGGTATTTTTTGTTTACTGAAGTATTTTTAGACATTTTTTAGAAATTTTTTTTCCCATTAAAATATCTACATGACAAATGCAGATTAGTGATTATTGAGACAAATCACTAATTTGGGTATATAAAAGTGATAAACACTGTGCAGTCATAAAATGCATAAAACCTAATGTTTGCAAATAAAAATAAATTATTTAAATATTTTATGAAATTATATAATAAAAAATAATAAATAAATAATATATAATAATAAATTACATGAAAATTAACAACTAATTTCGATTAAGCAATTATTACTGTATTCTGAAAAAATTTTTTTTTGCAGTTTTACAAGTATATTTAAAAAAAAACATACAGTAAATATTTGACATGTTTGACTATATCACCTGAATTTGAATAGTATTAAAAGGACTATACTTTATATATATTATATATATATATATATATATATATATATATATATATATATAATTAAAATAATTCTTAAAAAATATTGAACAAAACTTGATTTGTTAATTTTTTCCATATATTAACTTTATAAAATTATAAAATGCTACTCTATTTTGAAAAGTCTTTTGTCGAAAATGCGTAATTTTAGAAACTTACAAGAGTAAATGCTTAAATTAATTGTATAATTTGAACTACATTCATTGACCGTCAAAAAGATTGTTTTTTAACCCGCAAATGATACTTCAAAAGATCTTTCAAGTATCATTTTCATATCAATTAATAATTTTATATTCTATAAAATATTGATTTTATATTTTATCACATTTTTGTTGCATAAAAGTATTTTCAAAACAATTAACAGAATGCCGCCATTAAAACGTCTACATTATTCATATTAATCACTAATTTGTACACATAAACATGCTACTTACATTGTGCAGTAATACTTCATAATACTTAATATTGGCAGATAAAGTTAATACTAAAAATAAATTATTACATTATTTCTTGTGTATAGAGATATGTGTGGAACCAGGATATTTAACAATCAGTAATCATTTATATAGTAACATAATCATTTCTATTGAAAAAGCTCCAACATGTTTATACTTTTAAACATAGTACAGAACAGTCGTGTGACGTTCTTACTACTAATTCATTTTATTCTATTTTTTTTTTTAAATGTAATTATTTTCTAGTTTTTCATATTTTTCTTTTTAATTTTAATAATTTTTGTCTTTTTTTAAATTTTCCGTATCTATCTTCCCCTCTTAGTTTTATATAAGCCAAAAACAAGAGCCTGCACAGGCTCCTCACGTATTGGTTTGGAAAGCTCGGTTGGTTAGTATCAACCGGGACCCAACCAAATCGGTAACTCCTAGTGATAAATTGCTAACAAGGCATCCGGCTGTGCAAAGCCGTCACGGCCATTGGTGGCTACAATCCTCCCTTTCCGCAGGTGTGTACTAAAACCACTGTAGCGTCACCTTGTGTGATGGGGTCAGGGCCACGCCTGCGGCGTCCAAGTCCAAGCCCCTAAGATTCACATTTTAAACTTAAATTTCTACAATAATCTTCCTCTCATATGCAATTCTATCTTAAAATCTCTTCCTAGGTATGACATCTCTTTGCTTAAAAATAAAAAAAGACCGCTAAATATTACGTTTATGTACTGTTTTCTATGTGTACTGTTTTCTCCTCATTCCTTCTCCTGAAGTGTCATGTGATACTTCAGCACTGTACAGTTATTATAATGTATAAGACTGCCAATGTCGTTTAATATCCAAAACACTAACGAAATGCTACGTGTAACTTACCGATTAAGATCGCCTTTTTATCAAAATAAGTAAAAGTGAAAACATATTTTGTGCCAATATTAGAATGTATGATATGGCGAACTTCAAAGTTCTAGCGATGCATTGTAGTTGTGAATTTAACCTGTATGATTACATTTATACTTGAATTTATATTTTATTATTAGTAAAACACGATAAAAGTTGGATGATTATATTTCCGTATAATAATGAATATTTTAGAATTTTAGAGAAAACACTTGTTTTTAAAGACCTGTTTTGAAAAAGCTCCTCCATTAAGGGTTTAGAACAAAACCCATTACTTATACTGCCTAATATATCTGATAAAAAGTCAAATAATTTTAACAACCACCAGTTTCATCCAACCGAATTAAATACGTCAGGTCCTTAACTACAAAACTGAACGCTAATTCTGAAACTCTGATAAGACAAATTCATTAGCGTTAGGCTTAGATAAAGATGGAGGGTTAATTCCACAGCGTGTCATGACAAATTACTTGCATCCTTATTTACCCTTTGAACTAACAGGCCATTTATTAATTCCCCTCACGTTGGAAGAGTTGGAAGAATTCCAGATTTTTGTATCTTCCTCTCATTTAGTACTTCCCCCTGTGAAAAAAAAGAAAGAAAAGAGAAAAATAACTTGATACACGAAAAAAAGAAAAGAAAACAAAAATGTTGCCTGACTTTTATCAGTTGAAAAGAAAATCCAGAAGAAGTTCTAAGAGAAGAGCTTAGATAGGAGGTTCAAGTATGTTATACAAATTACTCCTTAGCTATGATTTAGTGTTGCATGTGTAATTCCTACTTGTATCAAAGTAAAAAAGGCTTTAACAGGTTTATTTCACTATTATATATTATTTGCAGGTTCGAAAAATTGATATTTACCCACCATATTTGTTTTAATAATTATGTTTTTCCGTTTAACTTCTTTTCTTTGACGTATAAATAATGTTTTGTTACCAAATAGACAAAAGGGTATTCTCCATTAAAATGGCAAATATGTAGAATATTTAGTTAGGCTTCGTTCGAAGATCATTTTGAAAAATGAATATTTACACACCATTTAATTACAATTTTTCAGTTTGTTCCTTTGTTCTTCACATATATAGATCATCCACGTTTCTTGAAGATGCTGAGCATATTGACACAAGATTATTCACCATTAAAATGGCGAATATGTAGAATATTCTGAGTTAGGCTTAATTCGAAGATCATGTTCGAAACTTTTATATTTACCCACCATATGTCTGCTTTAATAATTAGACTTTTTGAGTTCTTCTTTTATTTGATGTATAAATAATCTTTTGTTTCTTGATGATTTAGTTTTCAAATGCTTACACTGTGACACAAGCTCATTCACTATTAGAATGGTAAATATGCAGAATATTCAGAGTTAGGCATCGTTCATGTTTTAAAAATTCATATTTATCCATCATATGTTTTCCTTAATAATTATGTTATTTTAGTTTTACTTCTTTTCTTTCAAGTACTGAACACATTGACACAAGGTTATTTATTCTCCAATAAACAGTCAAATATATAAAAGATTCTGAGTTACCTAATTGTGAGACTAGATCCTCCTACTATATAAACACATTTTACCAGTACCATTTTGAGAAAATCCACTTCAAGGAGATATCTAGGGATTCAGACACCTCAATTATAACAATCACACTCAGAATTAACAATCACCCTAACATCCTCAATTCAGACACCTCAATTTAAGCACATTGATTTCCCACCTGCTGATTATCCATTTCCAACACCTACTGCTGCTTTTTCGCTTACTAGTTTTAAAATCCGTTGCGTTATCCACCAAGCCACTCTGGCCCACTATAGTAACATTGATAATACCACTTCTGTAGGCTCATCAAATCCATCGCATTTTTTACCACTCCACTGTGGCCTACTATTGTAACATTGATAGTACCACATCTGTAGTTTAATACTGATATTTGATGTCAGAGCAAAGGAGGAAAGAACTGGACGTTCGCATGATCATCTATCTACTAATTGTCAAATCTATAGCAGTTTTCACCAGATTACTCCAGCTTACTGTAGTAACATTAGTAACATTGACAGTACCATTTCCGGAGGTTAATACTGATGTTTGATGTCAGTTCAATGGGGTTAGAACGGGTGATTAGCACCATTTGTCTCATCTCCCAAATTAAATGCAGGGAAATTTCAACTAACACATTTAGTATGCCAATACCCGGAATAGAATTGAAAGTCTCTATATGCATTTGTGAATCTTCTAATTGAACTTTTTTTATTCGAAATTCCAACATGCAAGATATTGCAATCTTCATTTTAATATTTGTTTATAAAGAAATTTATTCAGTATTACATTAAATATGTTAAGGGAAATATCTATTGAAAATTACTACATGAAAAAATTAAAAATTCGTTTTGTGCTATTCAAAAATTGATCGATAAATATACAAATTTTCTGTTGGTATGTGAATTAAGCTGATAGCTATTTAGAAATATTGGAGAAAATTTATTTTGCAATCTTAAAAACTAAATACTGTAAAAATATTTAATTTGCATAGAAATGGTTTATTTCTTAATAAATAAATGCATCACACCAATGCATTTAAATACTTACCAATATAATAAATTAAAAAAAATGAAAAAAAAAAGAAAAAAAAAACATTTCATAACGTAACAAACTAAAACTAAATAACCAATTTAACAAAAAAAAAATCCCAGAATTTTTTCAATTCCATTATAAATTCTAAAATGTTAGGTTAAACATACCCCATTGTGCATCAAGTATGTCACTTATTGTAGGTCCTTTAAAATATGAGGATGCTTCATATATGTCATTTAATGTAAAAATGTCATTTAATTTAAATATGTCATTTATAAATGTAATGATGCCTCAAGTACGTCATTTAAAATATGATGATGCTTCAAATATGAAATGAAAATACTTCACCTACTGTAGTTACTTGCTGTGTGTTTAGTAGAAGATAATAAATTAATGAATGATATATTACTAATACACTGCATAAATAGAAAAAGAGATTATTTATAAGAAAAACTAAAATTTTAAAAGTTGTGATTGAATTAATTTTTAAACAAAATAACTGTGATGAAAAATAAATTCAACACTTGTAATAAGCTCTCTTTCTTTTTATACAGCTTACTAAAATATGCTAGAAAACTTTGCTACAGTATTTTTCTTATATAATGTAACATATCGCTAAAATAATAGCATAGAATAACTGCTGGCATACAACTTGCATGCCCCTTCTTGATCTACTTGCAGTGAAAATTACAGAACTATTAAATATTATGCCTTCATTGGATAATTTATTCATTTGTGAATTATGATTATGTGACAGTATAATTCATTAACATATTTTTGGAACGATACACTTTAGATAAAAAAGTAATATAAAAAAACAGTTTAAAATAAAGATTAAAAAATCCAAAAACCATTACTTTCTTCGAAAGTGAAAGAAAAAAAATACTTTTCTACTTGAAAAGAATATCTGGCTTTGATCAGTTGAAAAGAAAATCCTGAAGAGATGTGCAAAGATCTTCCGTAAGGTGACAAGTAGCACACAAGCTCAGTGTATAGGAAGGGAAGCTGCTTTTCACAAGAACAAAAAATATAGCTTTCAAGTTATCAGAGTGGATGTGACGATTAAAATCCAAATTTATCAAATTATGTGTATAATAATGTAATATAAACAAAAGTAATGGATATAATTATAATATGAAATAAAACAAGTAATCTAAAAAAAAAAAAAAAAAAAATTGATGTCAATTCCTACTTTTTTTTCCTATATTGTAGAAAATTTTCATTCATTTTTTTAAGTTTATCTAGGGCCATCTATTGGTAGATACATGCAACTTTAATCTAAAAAAAAACTAAAATTAATTTATTAAATTTAATGAATGAATTAATATTTAAAAAAAAATACATTAACTTCAAGTGTCATCCACTACAAGTTCAAAAATATAATAACAAAATAATAAAAAATATGAAATATGTAATAAACGTCAACATAATTTATCAATTACTGCTTGAATGGAACTTGACTTCTATAATATGTCTTAGTAATCAAATTGAATTCCGTAAAAACTGTTGGGGATTAGATCACATTTTTTTAATTGATCACACATTTGAATTTTATATAATTAATTTTTAATTAATATCTGTTATTGAATAATTCAAAATAATTAATTAATTAATATATTAATGGATGATTAATCATTAATTAAGTAAAATTTTATGAATAATTAGAAAATTAATAACGAAACCCACAACAAAAACATATCTTCAAATCATATTTTCTATTTCTTATGCTCTCAGCAACATAAAATAAATATCTTTGTAAATAATTTAATTAAATTCATACTATTATATTATTTTATATCATAATATGTGACTTCATATCAATAAATTTTAATTGAAATATATAAAATTACCAATTATTAATTTTTGAAATAATAAAAAATTTGAAGAAAATTTTAGTTTTAAATTTTGATTTAATTTTGAACATTTACTTCAAAAAAATAATTTTTAACACTTAATAACATGATCCCAGATTTTCTAAAATAGAGAACTTTCAGAGTTATACATTTTTTATATTAATAGATCGTAATCAATTCAAAATCCGACACAGATTTTTTGATATTGACTTGTTTTAAGTACTAGCAAGTACATACTGCATATAAAATTCTATATTCAAAATATTGAGGTCAATGGCTAAATTACATTTTTTTAAATGTATAGATTTAAAATATGTAAAATAATTAATGTTATTTTACTATTAAAAACATTAATAATTAAATAAATTTTATTTTTATTTAATAATTAAAATATTTTTATGCTAAATAATTAATGCATTTATTACTTAATTTATTATTATTTAATTACTTCATTATTAAAATATTTGTGACCATCAAAATAATAAATTAATATCTTAAGTAATGTCTCTATTTCTTTCCTTTTCTTAAAATCACATGTTAAAAAAGAACTTGGAGCACATATCAAAACTATAATTATTCAGAAGCAAAATGAAAAAAAATCTAAAATAAATTTAAAATTTATATTTATCATATACCAACATGCTTTAAAATTAATTGCTTCAAAGTCGTATATAAAGTAATTTTCATTTACAATACTGTACTGCTGCAATGTCATTGAAATTTGATTTAAATTTTAATTAAATTTTAACTACACTTTCAACAGTTACTAAATTATTTCCACATGTCTAGCCATAAAACTACAAGAATTGCAATTAAGTTTAGCAACATTAAATTCATGCAGTTGCATTTTTCCATTAAACAACTACACCGCAATAATGTTGCAATCTCAGTTTCTACTAACTATTTATCTAAATTATTAAGGAGTTTTTACTAATTAATTTTGTGAAACCTATGTTACTTTTAGCCATAACTATCAAGTTGATGAAAAATTATTATGAATTCCTTCAAAATTTAATGATTAATAGATTTTCCTGTAGTTGTTAATGTCTATAGTTTGAACATATTTTCAGCATATGAGCTCAAAATTCCAATTTAATTCTGAATCAAAATTTCTAAAAATATCAACCTGGTTTAGTCATAAATTGGTAGAAAAAATGAAATAAAACTAATCATCTCTAAGTTTTACATTCAGTATATTAGAGGTGTGGAGATAGTTTCAAAAGATAAACACTGTAACTAATTATAATATACACTGAATAGACATTGCATCAATATGCACCTCATATAAATCTATATAACTTATTAATCTTTGTTGGTTATTCACGGAATTTTATGATTACCATAAAATTAATTAATTCTGTATCAGGCCTTCATGATTACAAATATAAGTATTCATTGGAAGGTAATTATTATATTATTTTAATGAATGATGACATATGTTATTGTCCTTAGCACAGCTTGAGCGAATATTACTTTATTCACCTCCATTACCAAAACTCTATACTACTGTACCCAAAAGTAAGACCAATAATTTTATTACAAAAACTCTTTATTTATTCTTCCAAATTTATTTTATCGCCTTCAACGTAATCCCTTCTAGACACAATGCACTTATGCCGACTTTTTTTACAATCCACAATACATGCTAAAAAGTAATCGGCAGGGATGACCTTCAAAGCACGTGGCGATTCACGTTGAATCTCTTTAATCGACTCAAAACGGTGTCCACGGAGAGGTCATTTGAGTTTTGGGAATAGCCAGAAGTCACACGGTGTGAAACGATATGAGTTTCATTTTTAGCGAAAAAGTCACGGAGAATTAATGCAGTATGAGATGGCGCATTCAGTGTTTTCGGTACCAATCGAGATTTGACGCGTTTGCTTTCCAAATGGAATTAAATGATCCTTTTGAAATTCCAACATTATCAGCAAGGTCTCTAATTGTAAAGCGACGGTTTGCAAGCATCAAATCTGTGGACGTGAGCTACGTCAGTTGAGGTTGAGGGTCGACCAGAGGGATCTTCATCTTCAATGCATTCTCTGCCTTCTTTGAAATTTTTATACCACTTGTACGCATTTCTTTCCGATATAGGAATGCTCAACAAATGCCTTTTGCAACATTCTATACGTTTCCGCAAACAAAATGTAATGCAAGTTCTCTGCTCAATTAATTCAAACATTTCAAAAATCGCTGGAATCAGTTTTAGCGTCTCACAAAGCCAATCGTAACTCAAACACTAATGAATATTTCGACGTTAAAAAAGAAGAAAAAAAGTGAAATTCCATAATCCCCGGGAATTTTAAATTGAAAATTGGTCTTACTGTTTGGACACAGTAGTTTGTTGTTTATCAGACATGTATAGATATATTGGTAATCCATGGAAGACGTAAGTGCAAAATATAATAATTATTTATGGTGTTTTAGATGTGATCAGTTGATGTAGTCAAAAAATTATCTTGGTTTTTGGTCATTTATCTATATAAATCTTGATGTTTGGTTTTAATTAGTTAGTTCAAATTCAGACTTAAATTTTAGTGATTGATTTTTTTCTAAGATGAAAGTTATGAAAACTAATTTTAATACTAAGCTAGCATTTAAATTTTAATATATAGCACTCAGTGGCTGATATATGCAGCGCAGTATTGGAGTTGTGGTACGGTAGACCTGAAGCAGTCAACGTGGAAGAGGGATTAGGTTAGAGTCCGTTTAACTGTCAAAAATCAAAAGAGATTCGATGGCAATTTTAAGATAGAATATAATCTTCTCACTTCGGCAGTAAGTCTTTCTTATACGACATGCAACTGTATGGCAGTTATCCAAGTAAGTCACTCAGAAGGAAATATCTCGCCATCATCTATTAGTTGACTGTTCGTAGTATGACTCACAAATGACACAAAATGTACACCATTGTAAAAGTTTATTTTAAACAGTAAAAAGTGAGGTTACGATCACCAATGCCCCTCCAGTAATTATTCATTATTTTTAATAAGCTATTTCCCAGTTCATTTTATCAGAACATAATTGTTCAAAGTGTTTTCACACATAGCATATAGTTTCCAAAAATTATTTATGCTTTGTATAATTATCCACAGTTCTTCTAAGAAATAACAAACCCCTCTGTTATCTTCCACGCAACTTATCCACTTATCTTAGTGCAAATTACTTGCTATCTTATGATAATTTTGAATAACGCAGAAGCGAGGTATAGCTTGTTACAATCTCAAAAATCACACATTAATTTGTCTGTTACAGTCTGTTACTGATTAACACTCTTAATGATTCTAAAATCACGTGATCACACTGTGTAATGTTTGTTTTTTGTTGTTGCCGTATCCCTCATGGAATGAGGGAAGTGGGGTGCAGCTTCCGCTCTGATGGAGCACCCGTAGGTAGAAGTCTAACTTCTACTCGGTGACGCTCTTACAGTCATAGGAGACCAGGACCTACGGCTTAAAGTGGATTTCGAACCACTACAAACATCAATGGCACCGCCGGGACTCGAACCCGGAATATGCGGCACTGAGAGCCAGAGCGCTAGACACTCGGTCATTCAGGTACCTAATGTTTGTTTAGCAGTCATATATAGAGAAACGTTAGTAATCTAGGAAATAGACATAAATGCAAAATATAAACTAATTGATGGTAATTTGTCTAATAAATATCAAATCACCATAAATCATCTAAAAGATATCCACATGTTATCTACCAGACAATTTATCCACTTTTCATACTGCTAATTATTTGATACTCGACATCGTAGCAACGGGCTAAAACGTGTCTTAATCTCAAAATTCCCACATTAGTTGACTGTGGTAGTGTGTTACTCATTTACGCTCTGTATGGCGTCAAATTCACGTGGTCACACCTTATAATGTTTGTTTAACAGCCATATATAGATATGTATTGGTAATCTAGGGAATAGACGTAAGTGCAAAATAATAAAACTAGTTGATAGTAATGTATCTATGAAACATCAAATCATCCTGTTATCTTCCAGACAACTTATCCACTTATCAAGCTGCTAATTATTTAATACCGGATATCGCAACAAAGAGCTATATTTTGCCACAATTTCTAAATCCACACATTAATTAATAGTGTAGTCAGTTACACTTTCAAGCTCTTAATGGCCCTAATAGCTCATGGTTACAATGTTTAATGTTTTTTTACCAGTCACATATAGAGAGATACATATTGTTAATCTAGGTAATAGACGTAAGGGCAAAAATATTAAAAATTAATTTATGGTAAATTACCTCAAATCACTCTGTAATTTTCTAGGCAACTTATCCACTTATCATGCTGCTAATTACCAGATACTGGATATAGTAGCAGCAGGCTGTAGATTGCCACCATCTCAAAACTCACATATTAATAGGTAATCGTAGTCTGTTACTCATTCTTGCTCTTAATGGGTCTAAAATCCCTTGATCACACTGCGCAATTTTTGTGTAACAGTCATATATATATATAGAAAGAGAAATAATGGTAACCCCTGGAAATATATATAAATGTACATTATTAAAACTAATTATGGTATTTTAGATTTGATCAGATGATACAGTCTAAAAATGTCTTGTTTTCTGATCAGTTATCAGTCAAAAACTTAATGCTTAGATAGAGTTAGTTACTTCAGATTTAGCCTTACGTTTTAGCGGCATGAATTTATCTAAGTTAAAAGTTATGAATCTAATTTTAATATTAATCTAGCATCTATTTAAGTTTAATTTTTCTTACTTTATATTAACAATCACAGCTGCTTAGGCATGCATACAATTATTATATTTTCAGAGAAATTCAGCTTAAAATAATAAGAAAACGTGATTCCATATTGAAAGGCAATCCAACACCTCCTAAGAAAACATCTTTATTAAATTTGCTGAAAGCTTGAATTACTTTTCGCCATCACAGAAAAAAATAATCCCAGATAATGAAATAATTATTTACTCATTACCACTAATCAAATTTTCCCATCAATTTCAAAAACAATTCTTTTCTCTCCTTGGAAAAAGCAAACTGAACAATTCAGAAAGTTAATTATCTTTTTTTAATGAAAAAGGAGAAAAAAGAAAAAGAAAGAAAAATTCTTTTAAACACAGGCGGCTTTAAATTGTTCACTTAAATCCTCAGCGCTGATAATGATGTTTTAAAATAATAATAAAAGTAATAACACTCTATAAAATGCGGGTGTTTTAATTTTCGGTTATACCAGCTGCCATTCCGTTCATTACCGAAGACTCGCTCCGATGAATTTTTCTATAAAAAAAGTCAAGAACGAATCATGAAAGAAAAAGAAAAAAAAAGTAACGACATTTTCTTTGATGCATTCGATAAACCTTAGTTATCAGCCGCGCAGTGGATAGTTTCTTTCTTTAAAAATTAATTACCGATACGAGATTGCTAATTAAATTTAATAACTGTTGCCAAGTTATCTTTTAATATAAATTCGGTCAAATAAAATGATTTAATTTCAGCATGAAGTTTACGAATTGAAAGCAATCTTCACTAAATATTTTGTTGTAAATACGTTTTTAAAATTTTGGGTTTATGAGATAATTTTCGGAATTTAAAAAAAAAATTATGTTCTGTTAGGAAGACGTTTAAAATGTATATAATAATTTAAGTTTGTAATTAATAATAGTAATACGTTGTTTTTATTTTAAATAAACGATATAACGTATTATTCCTTTTATTTTCTATTTATAAATTGTGCTATATGAATTCTTTCTTTAAAATATATTTCCTTCTTCACTAAAAATCATGAAACAGCGTCACACAAATTAGTTTAATTCTAATTTGTATAAAATAATACTATATATCAAAAAATTAATCTCAATAATTGATAATATTTTTTATGTATTTTTATTGAAATTTAAAAATTTCTTTTCATACATATGTGTTGTTTTTAGTGTTAATAAAATGTTTGTTTAACCGTCATATGTATTTTCTTTCTTTAAAAATTAATTGCCGATACGAGATTGCTAATTAATTGGCAAGTTATATTTTAATACAAATTCGGTCAAATAAAGTGATTTAATTTCAAGCATGAAGCTTACGAATTGTAAGCAATCTTCACTGGATATTTTGATGTATGCAAATTTTTAAAATTTTGGTTGATGAGTTTATTTTCAAAAATTGTAAAATGTAGTTCTATAAAAATAATTGTTTTATTTTATTAATAATGTTTAAATGTTTATCGTTTCTTTCCTTGCTATTAATAATCTTAAAGCATTGATTTAATTTTAAATAAATGGTATAATACAGTATTTCTTTTATTTTTCAATTTTTCAATTGTGTTATCTAAAGGCATATTTATTTTTTTCTTGTTTACTTATGAATTAGTGGTTGTTTACTTTACCATGAATTAGTGGTTTAGCAAATTAGTTTAATTTCAAGTTATATAAAGCAATAATGCATATCAAAAAAGAATTATAATTATTAGTGCTGGTTTTATAACTAAGTGATTACAAAATTTCAATAAGAAGGAAGATTCAAAATTTTTGCTTAAAAATATAACTTTATTCAATTAGGTATTGTCCGTTTTTGTCGATGACCTTTTGCCATCTTTCAGACAGTGTCATAATTACATGTTTAAATTGAATTAAATGTGACTTTCCATCATCAGCGTCATTAAAAATTTTACCATTAAAAGAGTTCTGCTTGTAACAAAATAAATGTAATCTAAAGGCGCAAGATCAGGGCTATAGGGTTGTTATGACAACACATCCCAACTAGATCCAATAATTTTTGGCGACTGACCTAAGATGTGTGGGGCTTTGTATTACCATGTTGGAAAGCAACGCCCTTACGATTTGTCAATTCTGGTCGATATTCTTAAACTGAATCGCTCAGTTAGGCTTGTTGTTGATCATACCCATTTAACTTAATCGCTTGGTTTCTAGGTCAAAGTTCAGAGTGCAGAATTCCTATAAATCCCACCAAATTGATAGCACAATCTTTTTTTGGTGAATCTCAGCTTTTGGTGTCGTCTGGGCTGATTCATCTTGTATCACCCACGATCTTTTCCTATTAATATTGCTATAAACTGTCCACATTTCGTCACCAGTTATGAATCATTTCAGAAATGGATAAATTTAGTTACGTTTCAGAAGCGAATCGCAGATGTTAATGCGTTGCTCCAACTGAATTTCCTTCAAATGATGAAGTATCCATAAATCGAGTTTCTTGACATAGCCAAACTGTTTTAATTTTTTTGAACGCATGTATGCGTTACATGGAGCTTCTCTGCAATCTCACGTGTTTTGCTATGACAATCTGAATTGTTAACTGCCTTAATATGAATCTCATCAACTGGACGGCCAGATGAGTGAGCTTTTTAATGAAAAAATCACCCGAACGAAATTTGGCAAACCAATTTCGACACTCCTTTTCTTTGAAGGTTCCATTCCCATGTACGGCACATAACTCCTTGTGTGCTTGAGATGCGTTCTTGCCTTTCCGGAAATAATACAATAAAATATGTCTGAAATGCGCTTCTTGTTCTTTCATTTTTAAATTGGGATAGAAACGAATCCATATAACTAACCGATATATTTTTTTTTACTAAATGAAAGGCTGTAGTATAAGCAATCAGAAAAAAATTATAGGTTACATCTTTGAACACGTTGCTAAAACAAAAGAATATGATAAGGCCATCTATTGACAAAATCCGCTATCACTTAGTTGCCAAACCAATTTTATTTTTATAATTACATTGAAATTTACAAAATTGCTTTTTATGCCAATTTTAATTTTTAGCGTTAATAAAGTTCAAAACAAATTTTTCCTAAATCTCTAACGAGTATCATTAATCAAGTTAAATGTTGTTGCTGTTGTCGTATCCCTCATGGAAGGAGGGAAGAGGGGTGCAACTGCTGTTCTGATGGAGCACCCGTAGGTAGAAGCCTGACATCTGCTCCGTGACGCCCTTACAGTCTTAGGAGACAGGGACCTACGGCGTAAAGTGGACTCCGAACCACTAAAAATTCCGTGGCTCCACCGGGACTCAGTTAGATATTATAATATATATATTAAACTGTATTTATATTCCTTATTAATGAATTTCATGGGAATATAGTGTCTATATTCCACTTAGAAGGGCATTTCCCAACACATTCTAAAGCCCACCAGCCTTTCCTGGTGTTTAAAGTTTCCAGGAATTTAATCAAACTTCTCTACAGAATACATAAAAGATGACTTTCCTTTTAACAGGAAACCTGAATTTATTCTTTGGCTAAAACTACATTGGACAAAAGATTCTGTCTTTTATCTTAGTTTTCAGTTCGTGGTTGGAATCCTGCTTTACAAATACAAGGCGATCATAATTAATCTAAATGCCTACAATTGCATTTTTAGCACTTTCGTATGACAAAAATGGAGTAAAATTTGGTTTATAGCTAATAAATGCATGGGAATAATACTTCCGCTATAAAATCAATCGAATCCAGATGTCACCATTGGAAATATGAAAATTTACAGAGCATTAAGACTAATAATGGATTTATCAATGAGGAAACTGAATTAAAGCAGATGCTTTTATTATTGATATTGAAATCAATGACGAATGCTTTTATCAATCTTGTTAACCAGAAATTTTATCATTTGCAAAGCCTTCGACAAGATGTTCATCAATTGTTTAAAAGATAAATGATATTATTCATCGTTAATTACAAGAGTCATATTTTATTTTGAAAGTTAGAACAGAGTAACTTTAAACACACCCAATAAGCATAATCATCACTTCAGAGTTCATTTTTTTCATGATAGAGAAGTAGCACACTACCAGAATATCATAATCAATCATTTACCGTATACACATTTATAAAGGAATAGTAGCTTCACTGACAGTTGCAAATGTTTGACTCATCAGAAATGAACATAAAGCCAGCCGAAAAAAATGCATTATATGTATTTTTAAAAGCGTTTCATACTGAAAGAATTAATATATAATATTGTCTTTGTCTTCTTCATTGGCGCAACAGCCCCATGGTGAATCAAGGTCATCTTCCTACTTGCAGATTTAGAAACAGGAGATGTTTTCTTTTTACGAATTAGGATTATCAGCCTTAGACCCAACGCTTTAGTAGACCGGGATCTACGGTTTAAAGTTTGTTTCAAACCAGTTCAAACATCCAAATCACTGCAAACATACACACATCTTCAAACACATTCAAACGCCCACACATCTTCAAACACATTCAAACATCCACACATCTTCACACACATTCAAACAACCATCCATCTAGAACATGAAGCTCGTGGTACCGACTGCCAGAGTGCTAGTCACTCGGCAATCAGGTTCCATTATATTAAATAATTGACGTATTTACGGATTCCATGAAGAAATATTCTCTAGGAAGAATGGTTATTGCTTGAACATTACACTAGAAATCGTCTAGTGGATGATTTATCATTTCCTTCTCTGATATGAATTGTATAACACTCTCCTTGAAATCAGTTTTTGCATTTATTGTTTTTCAAAATCTCAAAGACTCCAACCAATCAGAAGTCTTTTCTGATGTTTCACGTTTCCTTGAATTTAATCCTATTATTCGAAAGAACACCTGAATCCTATCATTCGAAAGAACACCTTACTTTTCTACCAATATATTTTCAGCATTATTACTTGGTTTAATCTATGCTGGGTCCTGATGACCGAGTGATTAACTCTCTAGCTCTCGGAACCACAGTGTTCGTGCCCCGGCTGTGCCTTGGTTGTTTGTAGCGGTTTTGAATCCACTTTATACAGCAGTTCCTGGTCTACTGTGACTGTTGGACATAGAAATGACAATCCTACCCCGTAAAAAGAAAACCTCTAGTTTCGAAATATGCCAGAATGCAGACGGCGTTGGCCCACCATGGCGCTGTTGCGCTATTTTGGATGATGATTAATATATGCCACTCAAGAAAACCAGTTCTTTACAATAGTTTTATAAGTCTTAATTTAAACAAAAGTACTCGTGCACTTTATAATTTTATCAATCCCCTTTAGTATCGCTGTTGAAAGTTAAACTTGATTATATACACTTTTTTAACACTTACAGTAAAAAAGATTGGTCTATTGTAAATATTGTTCATCTTGAGGTGTGCCATCACCTGATTGTTCAATCAAAACAGTCTCTGAACACAATGAGGACATTCAAACATAAAATGTATCAAAAAAGTTCTTCACAGCCCATGATAAATTGTTCTGTAAGATGGTCTTAGCTTAGATGCCATCAAAGTAGCCAAATTTGAGATACAAAATTCATCATAATATATTTTATTCATCACAATTCCTACATAAACTGACATATGGAAATGCTATCTTTTATGAAGAAAGGTACATTACCATTTTTTATTATTTCATTGTTTTTATATTTCTTGCATTTTTATCTCAGTACGCAGGTCATTAATTCTATTATACCTGTTTTATTATGTAAATCCAATGAATTTGTGTAGATTGTGTAGGTTTGGTTTGGTTTGTCACTCTTGGATCATTTTGAAGCACACTTTGGGTAATTAGACCGGGACCTATAGTTTAATGTAGATTCCATACCACTAACAAAGATCTATGCGACCGCCACCATTCGAACCTGAAGTATGTGATACCAAAAGCTAGAGCGCTAGCCAATTGGCCATCAAAGAGAAACCATTTCTAGACATTAAATCATAAAACCATTTCGAGAAAATAAGTGGTTTTATTTTAGAGAGTATTGTTGTCAACTCTACACCCAACGGTCTACCGTCATATTAGACCGGGACCTACAATTTAAAAAGGATTTTGAACAACTATATAAGCATTCATGGCACAGTCTGGAGTTGAATCCAAAACCTGTAACACCGAGCCCCAAGTATATATAAATGACACAAAATATCAAATAAGTTTAATTTTCAAATACTAATAATGATAAAAAAAATTCAAATCTATAAATATATTTTATCTGTTAGATAATTTCCAAAAAACGCAACTTTAGTATGAACAGACTGAATCTTTCCGTGAAAGTAATGGAAGACATAATCATTTAAGCAATTTCTTCCTGCTTACACAGATGCTAACTATTCATTAAAAATGCAATTAAACTTCAAAAGATTCTCTCAAAGGAATCTTTACGCTGGATAAGTGCTTTAGTTTGTAACTCAGTTTGAACATTATTGCCCGAGGAATTTCTTTTAGCAGTCAATAACTTAAAGCGTAAACAAAGTCAATCGGAAGTTTTGGCCTCAGCAGTATTGAATCTTTGAAAAGATTCTGTTGCGAACTCTTTAATGTTAGATAATAAGGAATGATATAGATATAATAAAAGCTTAGCTAAGAGATATGCTTCCGCTTTGTAGAGATTGTTCAGTTAAAAGATTTTGGTGTTAAATTAAAATTCCCATTAAAATAATATTAAATGAACTTTGAAGATAGTTTAGTTACATGTTTTTTGCGTTATATGAACATTACATGGCATTACTTGCAATATTTCTGAAATGGCCTGATGGATAGTGTATTAGATTTCGAAATTGAATCAAACAGTTTTGAAACACAACAAGTAAATCAGAATCATTATACCGGGTCATTCCCAAGGATATTATCGATAAATTTCTGGACCAGAATATTCACACTTGATATTGAAGTAAAAAGGCGAATTTTGTAGACAATTAGATCGCCTCGCCAGAGATGTTCATTCAAAATCATGGTAGTCAAATGTCTATCCAACAAAAAAATCTTCCTGCTTTACACCTTGCATAATCTGTATCTGTTGCATATCTACCGTTCAGTTGACGAATAACTTCCGGACAAATTGTCAGGTATATGAAAGCAATATTTTAGTTCGGCGGTTAACTAGTTAGGGACCTGAATGACCGAGTGACTAGCGCTCTGACGGTCGGTGGAACAGATTTTGGGTTCGGAGTCCCGACGGTGGCATGGATTCTCGTATTTTCTCAGAATTTACTTTTAAGATTAGGTCCCTGTCTAATATGACTATTGGGTGTAGGGCTGATAACCGTAAAAAGAAAACATATCATGTTTCAGAATCTGTCAATAAGCAGACAGCCTTGGCCCACGATAAGGCTGTTGAGCATGGACGAAGAATATGCCTGATATGTAAATAACTGTCATGTATAACAATCGCCATGAAGTTTTAATGTTTTCTGTTATTTGAACATAATGCTGCATCGATAGAATGAACATTTTCGGTAAATTTCACTTGTTTAATTGTATGCAAAGTGCAACTGAAACACATCGAAAAAATAAGCCTTAACGTATACACATTAACCATATACTAATACATATCAACAAATAAGCATTAACACATGTACATTAACAAATAAGCATTAACGCATACGCAAATACATATTAACAAATAAGCAACATCGAAAATTCAAAGAAGGTAGGAATATCAAAGACGACCTGATAAGGAGAAAATGTTCAGGATTTGCTAAAACCCAGTAGAACACTATTAGAAAAGGATATCGACTGTAATTGAACCCGTTTGAACCAAGTTTTGAAAATATAAAGTGCAGAATACAAATACATAGATGTAAAGTTATTTTTCATTTCCTTCTATTAGCTCACACTCTCCCTATATATATCTTGTTCAAATTTTCAATCGCTCATAAAATACTTTTTATTCATCCACTCAAGTTCAATTGCATTTTTATTGAATTTGTAGCGGATGACACTGGGTGTTAATACGGTTTCTTCAAATATTAATTCATTCATTAAATTTAATTAATTAATTTTAATTTTGTTTTAGATTTAAATTGCATATATCTACCAATAGATGGCGCCAGACAAACTTAAAAAATGAATGAAAATTGTTTGTGAAGGACTTTCTGCAATATAGAGAAAAATAAATAGGAATTGACTTAAATTTTTTTTTTTATATTACTTTTTCAACAGGATAATGCTCGGTGAGAGGAGCACGTCAAAAACTATTTGGGTACTAACAACAAATAATACAGCAGATCCTATATCATCAGCTGTATTCTCCAAATAATAATCCTCCTGATTTACATTTCTTCGATCAATAACATATGGCCAATTTCAGGCACAATTAATATTTTATTATTATTATTTTTATTTTTTGGGAAAAGTTAAAAATTGGCATCTTTTGTTGATATATTCAAAGGAAATTCGTTGTTTGGATGAAAAATTAATCTTTTGCCAGAGACATGGAAGAAATAAGTTCAGAGATGCAATTACGATACTTGGAATGTTGTTTTAAATACTTAAAGAAAAAAATCAAATTCGTTTTTTGAATTAAAAAATGGCAGGAATTAACTTCAATGCTGAACATGTAAATACTATCATACTATCAAACAAGAAGTTTAGAAAAAAATATATTATATTAAACTATCCAATTCAGATTTACATGTCTTTTGTTTTTTCAGTTTCAAATTTTCCCAACTTTCTTCACTTGACAAAATTTCAGGAACAAGGAAAGTTTTCTGAAACAATTCCAACTTGTCTTCGAGACAAATTTAAACAAAAGATATTCTTTGTAATTGTCCTTAAAGCAAGCTTTTAGTGTATAATCATCATTAACACTGTTAATGCCCATTGTTTTAGATAAAAGGTTCTCATTGCTAATCTCTTAATAGGTGGGGGGAGGGTAAAGCTTCAACACAATTAGTACCTAATGTGCTATTATCCTCCTACATTGTTAAAATATATTTTTTCTCTTCTACTTGTGGTCTTCTCTGTTACAATTATATATAGAAGTTTCTACAGAAAGTATAATAAAGTTTACATATGTGTTAAGGAAGCCTTAATTTCTGTATTAAAAGATTTTTAATATTCAGATGATTCAGCAGTAGATAAAGATAATAATTGCACACAATCTTTTAACTTATAATAAGTGGAATAATTCAAATGTGGCATTTGTCAATTTATTTACTGTAAATTGCTTGGTTTAGCAGTAATTCGAGCAGGTTCAAATTTGTTGAATTCCTAGAATTGTAGTTAATGCATTGAGAAAAGATGTGGATGTGACAGCGTATTTCGATTTCATATATCAACTAAAGATTTTTTTTATCTATTAGAACAAAATCCAATGTGTAGTAAAAAAAAAACCAAGAGTTTTATTGACATATTTTGAGACAGGTGATATTTTTTTCCCATCAGTCCTACTCCAAATGCTCTACTGTCATATGAGTCCAAGACGTATGGTTTAAAGTGTGTTCCGAACCACTACAAACATCCATGGCCCAGGCGGGAATCGAACCTTAAATTTGTGGCCCCGAGTGGCAGAGATCTAGTCATTCGACCATCAGGCCCAGCCAACCATATTCCTTACAGCAAATCCCCCTAGCAAACTCGCATTCTTTTATTATTTAAATGGCCGTAATCAATAACACGGAAACCAAACTTTTACTTCACAAGAACTATGATAGAATTCATTTTTAGACCCTCTGGCCTTGACGGAACAGAAATGTAACTCATAAGTTAAGAACAATCATAAAATCCATTATTTTTGTTTCATAATCTTTCCACAAATGCTTCATATCCTGGATAGTTTTATTACAATTTCCATCTTATTATTACGTTTTTAAGAGACTTCACGTCACAACTGATTCTGCATATGTGTAGACGATTTATTTTTAGTGACACGTTACAAAATCTGAAAATTCACACATACAGCAAACCTTATTAGTCTTATTCATTGGCGCAACAGCTCCAAGGTGGGCAAGTCCGTCTGTCTACTGGCAGATTTCGAGACAGGAGATACTCTCTTTTTACGAGATATGGATGCCCTGCGGCAGCAGCTCTAATGTCATGCGAGACTGGGACCTATAAAATTGATTCTGAACCGCTACAAACATCCATTTCATCGTGGGAACTCGAACCTGAAACCTGTGGCACCGAGTGCAAGAGCAACAGACACTAGGCCATCAGCCTGCCAACCGGATTACTTATAGCAATCAACCTACCAATCTTTCATTCTTCAACTATTAAATGACTATTTATTTAATTTCTAGTAAATAGTTATTAACTGGTACTAACTTAATTAGGTTACCATAATTAGTTATTAGCTAATAATTTACGTATTACTAGTTATTAAGTCTGTAATCAAACCTTTACATCCGAAGAAATAATGCAATGATACAATTTTTTTTTAATAATAAATAATGCAAATAATAATAAGTAATGGGAATAAATAACTCAAGTAAATAATAAAAAATGCAAATGAGTAATAAATAATTAAAAGAAATTTGCAAACCATAATGCAATTTTTTTCGAAGTTCTGGAAAAATGAAACAGGTTCTTAACTGTAACACACTATTAGTTAAGAACTTTAATAAAATCCTATATTACTACTCCATAAACATTTCACAAATTCTTCACAGCTTGGGTATCTTTATTAAAATTTCCATTTTATTAATATAAAGCGGAATTGCAAACTCTTAAATTAAAGAAAATCAAAATGAATTTGGGAACAAAGACTCGTGGCATTGTTGATTGAAAGTTAAAGGTTCAATTCGAGTCGGATTCAATTTAATTGCGCAAACAAGCATAATGAGCGATTCAGTGAGACAAAATTCGAACGGAATAGTTCAAAGCATTTCCGAGTATTAGAACAAAAATGCAGAGTGTTATCTCAAATTACGCAACTGGTAATGCAGGATAATTATACTTATGTGTTCTAAAATTATGCAAATGAGCAACGAGATCAAGTTTAAAATTCATAGGTGCAGACAATAGTGATTAAACTAAAGATGTCGTCATAAATTATGCGATTAGGAAAAGTTGTTTACGTAAATTCACATTATCTGATTATAATCATTTGGCCTTCTATTACGAAATTTCTCTTGAATTTTTTTTCTTGAATTTATTTTTCTTGAATTTATTTTTCTGGAATTCATTTTTCTGGAATTTATATAATATAATAATTTAAAAATATTTTTTTATAATTAAAGATATTTATGATGATGAGGGTGATTATAATTAAAATCCCACACTCAAAATGCTGAAAAAAAATAACCACTTCTCACAATGATTTTTAAATTTGAAGTGAAGATACTTGAAGAAGGAGAAAACGGTATGGTCATCAAAAAATGTTCCAAAAACATTTAATCGATTTTTCCCATCCAATTTGGAATGACCTTGTCGTGGGGGATGGACTATCCACTAACAATGTCACAACTATTGAACGACTTGGAAGTAATTTTTTCCGTCAAAATACCGGAAAAATCAAGTCCATTGAACACTACAGTTGGTTTAATGTGCAACTCTTGCCCTATACGTTGTAATTTCCATTCAAAATATCACTGGCAAACGAATTCAATTTTTCTACGCCGCTTAAAGAGCCATCTAATAATACACTTTGGAACTTTTTTTAATGCCGTACCGTTTCTCCCTTCTTCAAGTATCTTCTGTTCAAAATTGATCTCATTGTGACGTGTGGTTCTTTTTTACAGCATTTTGAAAGTGGAACTTTAATTATAATCGCCCTGCATTACTGCTCCATAAATATTTCACAATTGGGATACCTTTATTAAAATTTCCATCTTATTACAAATCGGAATTGCACGAGCTTAAATTAAAGACAATCAAAATGAGTTTGGGAAGAAAGGCTCGCTGGTATTGTTGATTGAAAGTTAAAGGTTCAATTCGAGTCGGATTCAATTTCCTTGCACAAGCAAGCATAATGAGCGATTCAGTGAGACAAAACTCGAACGCAGTAGTTCAAAGCATTTCCGAGTATTGGAACAAAAATGCAGACTGTTATCTCAAATTACGAAATTGGTAATGCAGGATAATTATACTTATGTGTTCCTAAAATATGCAAATGAGCAAACAGCTCAAGTGTAAAATTCATAGGTGCAGACAATAGTGATTAAACTAAAGATGTCGTCTTAAATTATACGATCAGGAAGAGTTGTTTACTTAAAATTCACATTATCTAATTATAATTTTTTTTAAATTTACCTTCCGAAATTTATCTTGAATTTATTTTCATCAAAATAATCATTCAAAAATATATTTATAGTTGATAATAA
Organism: Caerostris darwini; assembly: GCA_021605075.1. NCBI lineage: Eukaryota > Metazoa > Arthropoda > Arachnida > Araneae > Araneidae > Caerostris > Caerostris darwini. Next base: position 18,624 of record BPLQ01002836.1, on the reverse strand, counting down.
TGTGATAATTTTTATGATAAATTTATATATATTTATTGCGAATAGACTCCAAAAAGATATTATTTGCATTTAAGATTTTCCCATTAACTGACTCACAATTGTAATTCGTAAGGAAAAAAATCCCAAAACATCAGATAATCGTGACACATAGTAGATAGGTGACAAACATGCTCAGTAATTAAATCATTAGGATAGTATTATCTCATCAATACTCATTAGTACCACAGGCTTAAGGTACGGATCCTCGCGGTGACAGGGATATTTGTGATTGGTTCGGAATCCCCTTTAAACTGTAGGTCCTGGTCCCCGGTCTAATTAGACTAGAGTGTGCACGAAATGATCATAGAGCGACAAACCAATCTTCATAGGCGCAACAGTCCCTTGGTTGGCCAAGGCCGTATGCCTATTGGCCTATTTCGAAACAGGAGATATTTTCTTTTTAATGAGTAAGGATATCAGTAATGCGTCCAACGATTTACACTCATATGATATAAGGACCTATAGTTTAAAGTGGATTTCGAATTACTACAAACATTCATGGCACAGCAGGGACTAGATGCCTAAACATGTGGTACCAGAACGATATTCACTCGAACATCAGGTCCAGCTAACCTTATTAATTACAGCAAATGACACTACCAAACTTACATTCTTCATTTACACTCATATGATATAAGGACCTATATGATACAAATGACACTACCAAACTTACATTCTTCATTTACACTCATATGATATAAGGACCTATATGATACAAATGACACTACCAAACTTACATTCTTCATTTACACTCATATGATATAAGGACCTATATGATACAAATGACACTACCAAACTTACATTCTTCATTTACACTCATATGATATAAGGACCTATATGATACAAATGACACTACCAAACTTGCATTCTTCATTTACACTCATATGATATAAGGACCTATAATTTAAAGTGGATTTCGAATTACTACAAACACTCATGGCACAGCAGGGACTAGATGCCTAAACATGTGGTACCAGAACGATATTCACTGAACATCAGGTCCAGCTAACCTTATTAATTACAGCAAATGACACTACCAAACTTACATTCTTCATTTACACTCATATGATATAAGGACCTATAGTTTAAAGTGGATTTCAATTACTACAAACATTCATGGCACAGCAGCAGGACTAGATGCCTAAACATGTGGTACCAGAACGATATTCACTCGAACATCAGGTCCAGCTAACCTTATTAATTACAGCAAATGACACTACCAAACTTACATTCTTCATTTACACTCATATGATATAAGGACCTATATGATAGAAATGACACTACCAAACTTACATTCTTCATTTACACTCATATGATATAAGGACCTATAGTTTAAAGTGGATTTCGAATTACTACAAACATTCATGGCACAGCAGGGACTAGATGCCTAAACATGTGGTACCAGAACGATATTCACTCGAACATCAGGTTCAACTGTTTAATTACTAGTTATTTAATTACTAGTATATAGTTATTAATAAATTACTACGTGAATTTAGTTAGTAGTAATTAGTTATTAACGAATAGTTTACTTACTATTAGTAAATAAGATTGTAATCAAATATTTACTTTCGAGAAAATAATGTAGCTTTGCTAGTAATAAATAATGCATATAATGATAAGTAATGGAAATAAATATTGCTGATAAGTAATAAATAATACAAATAAATAGAAAACAATGCAAAAAATGCAATTTTTTTTCAATGCATTTTTTTTTCTGAGCCAAATGGAAGAGATCTGCAACATACTATCACTTAAAAACATTAATAAAATCCTATACTATTGCTCTATAAACATTTCACAGGTGTATCGTAACCTGGATATATTTATTAAAATTCCCATCTTATTATAAAGCGGAATTACATGCGCTTAAATTAAAGACAATCAACACGAGTTTGGGAACAAAAGCTCGCGGTATTGATTGAAAGCTAAAGGTTCAATTCGAGTCGGATTCAATTTCCTTGCACAAACAGGCATAATGAGTGATTCAGCGAGACAAAACTCCAACGGAATAGTTCAAAGCATTTCCGAGTATCGGAGCAAAAATGCAGACTGTTATCTCAAATTACGCAACTGGTAATGCAGGATAATTATACATATGTGTACCAAAACTATGTAAATGAGCAAACAGATCACGTTTTAAATTCATAGGTGCAGACAATAGTGATTAAACTAAAGATGTCGTCTTAAATTATGCGATTAGGAAAAGTTGTTTACGTAAATTCACATTACTTGATTATAATCATTTTGCCTTCTATTACGAAATTTCTCCTGAATTTATTTTTCTGGAATTGCTGTAAATAACAAGTAATATAAAAAAATATTTAAGTCAATTCCTACTTTTTTTTTTTTCACTTTATTGCAGAAAGTCCTTTATAAATAATTTTCATTCATTCTTTTAAGGTTATCTGGAGGAATCTATTGGTAGATATATGCAACTTAAATCTAAAAAAAACTAAAATTAATTAATTACTGAATCAATGTTTGAAAAAACTGTATTAACCTCAAGTGTTATCCCTACAAGTTTGAAAAAAGTGTATTTTAACTGGAGCGGATGAATAAAAAGTGTTTTATGAACGATTGAAAATTTGAACAAGATATATATAGGGAGAGTGTGAGCTAATAGAAGGAATTGAATAATTCAAAACGATTTGTATAATTAAAGATAATGATGAGGAGGAGGGTGATTATAATTAAAATCCCACATTCAAAATGCTGTAAAAAAAAAGAAACACTCCTCACAATGATTTTTAAATTTGAACTGAAGATACTTGAAGAAGGGGGAAACGGTATGGCAGCAAAAAATGTTCCAAAATAGTTTAACGGATTTTTTTCATCCAATTTGCTATGACCTTGTCGTGGTGGATGGGCTTTCCACGAACAGTTCCACAACTGTTGAATGACTGGGAAATCATTTTTTCCGTCAAAACACCGGAACAATCAAGCACGTTGTACCCTACAGTTGGTTTAATGTGTAACTCATTCCAAATAAATTGTAATTTCTATTCAAAATATCACTAGCAGTCGAATTCAATTTTTCTACACTGCTTACAGCGCCATCTATTAATGCACTTTGAAACTGTTTGAAAGCCGTACCGTTTCTCCCTTTTTCAAGTATCTTCTGTTCAAATTTGAAGTCATTGTGACGTGTGGTTCTATTTTTTTTTTTTTTTTTACAGTATTTTGAAAGTGGGACTTTAACTATAATCACCCTGCATTAATGCTCCATAAAAATTTCACTATCGGGATATTTTTATTAAAATTTCCATCTTATTACAAACCGGAATTGCACGCTCTTAAAATGAAGACAATCAAAATTAGTTTGTGAACAAAGGGTCAGGGTCACGGTATTGTTGATTGAAAGCTAAAGGTTCAGTTCGAGTCGGATTCAATTTCCTTGCACAAACAAGCATAATGAGTGATTCAGCGAGACAAAACTCCAACGGAATAGTTCAAAGCATTTCCGAGTATTGGAGCAAAAATGCAGACTGTTATCTCAAATTATGCAACTGGTAATGCAGGATAATTATACTTATGTGTTCCAAAACTATGCAAATGAGCAAACAGCTGAAGTTTAAAATTCATAGGTGGAGACAATAGTGATTAAACTAAAGATGTCGTCTTAAATTATGCCATCAGGAAAATTTGTTTACTTAAAATTTACATTAATTTATTATAATAATTAAGAATTCCCATTCCAAAATTTATCTTAAAATTATTTTTCTGGTATATCTATAAATAATCATTCAAAACTATTTTTTTATAATTGAAGATAATACTGTGGTAATATTTTATGGCAAATATATATTTTTTTACAATAAATCTCCACAATGATCGACATAATATACGATACGATCAACATAAGTCGCCTTTTTAAAATGACTTTCATGTCTACTCATTTTTCGTAAAAATTCCTATTTTGCAGGATACCTATGGAAGATAATTTGAGTTTTATCATTATTCTAGTATACATCATTATTATTATGTAAGTATTACGTAGTAACATTATTCTAGTAAGTTCTGACTACTAACGATCCGCAAGTGAGACATTTTACATAACTGATTCTTCAATTGATGATGAAAGTGTGTCTAGTGTCTAGTTCATATAAACACTTCATAAATCATTGCTACCAAAACTTATATTTGTAAAAAACTATATTTAACAAATCCAATATTTCTGTGAAATAATGGATTTTCATATCTATAAATAAATAATATATTTTTTCTCTATTTTATGGTTAAGAAAACAAATCTTGAATTGCTTGAAATTAATGAAAACTACGTTTTTAAAGCGCTGCTTAGAAAGTGTACATAATTATAGTTTTTTAAATAGAATATGTATTTTCTAAATTTCAACTATAAACTTTTGATTAATTAATAACTAAACACATAACAAGTATACCACTCTATCTTTAAATAAGAGTGAATGCAGAAATTCTGGTGCCACGATGGTATACAATTCAAGGAAACTAAAGCCATTCCTTTTCTAAGAACGAAATCGCATTCTTCAGTAGCAGATTTATCGAAGTCATATATTCTAATGTTCAGTCCTATGAGGACATAAAGGATGATTTTGAATGTAGCATTCAGGACATAAAACAAAGAATAGGAGCTTCCGCAGTTTAAGGTCCCATATTATTTCTCGAGATACGATTGCTCCAGTTCTGGAACTCCTAATGTCTGTGATCCTTTGACCGTATAAATGGTCTAAGTGGTCATGCATCCTTACTTATGGGGCGGTCCATTTTTCTATGAATGGACAATGCCCCAACCTTGCAGCTTAACAGCAAGAGCAAGATTGGCAATTGTCCAGTGGACCTTGTTTTCCCAATGGCATATAAAGAGATTTCTCGCTGGGATGCATTGTTTTTGTTTATCTCAGATAAAGAAGAAGCGGAGAAGATAAAATGAATTTGTTTCGGGTGTGATAGGTCAAGTTAGATTTATCTGTGTTTCAAAGATGGAATAGCCTATCTCCATAGAAAACTGCTGTATCAGTCACGTTTTCAAGGTTCATACATATTTAAGTTAATTTTCCTTTTACTTTAAAATTGCGTAGTAAAAATTTGAAAATATGATCTAAAAATGTCAAGCAATAAATTTTATTTGCACACACTCGTCTTAAAAATAATATAAGTTTCGATAAAATCTCCTCTTTACTGCAATACATAAAAAAAAAATGTCGCGATATTTTTTATGTATTACAGATTAATAATTAAAAATATTAGGAATATAAAAAGGAAGGTATTCTCGTACAAAAAGTCTTTCTTAGGACTTTTTGTACGAGAATACCTTCCTTTTCATATTCCTTGTCTTAAGTCTACAGAAAAGTAAGTAAGACTACAAAATCTACGTATCAAGAACGATAAATTTGATTTTGAAGAAAAAAGTTTAAATGAAGTAAATATATTGTTTCATATGTTATACCACTCTATTATTAATAAACTAGCTAAGGAGGAAGAGAAACTAAAAATATCATTATATTCTGAATTCTCTGTAATAAAGTGGGCAGTTACTGTAGAGAAGATATTCCATGTTTGAAACTCTTGAAAGCATCAGTTGTAGTTGGTACTTTTTAAATATATGATATCCGAAGATTAGAACTTATATAAGCACCTTGTTTTGATATGTTACTTTGATTTGATGAGACTTTATTAGGTGCTTTGATACTTATGCTTGCCGATACTGAATTATGTCAATTTATTCAAATGATGTCAAAATACGACAGATAAAAAGAACTTGACAAAAATTAAAATGAAACCTTTATGAATGATCTACTCTAAAACTCGAAATACTTAATTTCATTGCCTATGATGGATTAGAATTTAAATTTGAAAAGAAAGAAATCTTTTTCACATACTTTCCGGCAAACAAAAGAAAATAAATAAGATGGATAAATATGGAAAAGAAGGAAATGTATTAAACTGCAGATGAAATAGATCATAATATTACAACAGTTGAAAGAATATTAGACAATATTATGTACAACTAGTACTTGAAATAAAAGTAAATAAAATGTAATAATCCCCAGAAAGAAATTTTGGTACCCCATAGCTTACAGGGTTATGACATTTTTCGCACAAATTGAAAAACACTGCTGTCTTATAATATACATCCTCTGACATATCAAATATCCAAGAGTAAGAGAGAACTTTATATCCGAAAGCACCTTTTTTGCATGTTTCTTGGTTCTATATATTTCATGCATTGAAACAAAATATGTTCGACTGCTTCTGGAGTTTTTCAGATAGGACATAATGGAGATGAATTCAGGCCAAATCTATGGAGTTTAGAATTAAAAGGATATGTCTTTCTGCAAAACCTGGATAGCTTATATGCTTATAGTGTATCGGAATCCACTTTAAACCGTACATCCCGGTTTAATATGATTGTAAAGCATTGTCAGTGTGGGTATAGTCAGTCTTTAGCTCTCATGGTTCCCCGCTAAAATGAAGCTGCTTATTAAACTTAGCCATGGACCAGTCACCTGCGATGGGGTCTTTTGACTTGGTGTAAGGTTTTCCTGCACCAGGGGGTTTAGCAGCAACAACAGGTTTAATACTATCCAAATGACTGAATTCTTTAGCATGTTTGCGTCTGTATACTGTTATGTTGCTTTTTATGTGGTGTTTTGAGTTTCTTTTCTTACGAATTACAATTGCGAGTCAGTTAATGTAAAAATTTTATCGAGCAATAATAACCTGCCATTGACTACAGGTGGAAAATATATGTTTATCATTAAATATTATCACATTATTATCTTTAACTCTAAAATTTAGTTTTGAATGATTATTTATAATAATTGAGAAAAAAAAGTTGAAGAGAAATTTCGAATGAAAGGCTAAATAATTATAATCAGGTAGTGTGAATTTAAAACAACTTTTCCTGATCTCATAATTTAAGACGACATCTTTAATTTAATCGTTATTGTCTGCACCTATGCATTTTAAACTTGAGCTGTTTGCTCATTTGCATAGTTTTGGAACACATAAGTATAATTATCCTGCATTACCAGTTGCGTAATTTGAGATAACAGTCTGCATTTTTGCTCCGATACTCGAAATGTTTTGAACTATTCCGTTCGAGTTTTGTCTCGCTGAATCATTCATTATGCTTGTTTGTGCAAGGAAATTGAATCCGACTCGAACTGAACCTATAACTTTCAATCAACAATACCGTGAGACTTTGTTCCCAAACTCATTTTGATTGTCTTTTATTTAAGCTCGTACAATTCTGATTTATAAGATGGAAATTTTAATAAAAATATCCAGGTTGCGAAACATTTGAAATGTTTATGAAATAATACTATAGGATTTTATTAATGTTCTTAACTAACAGTATGTAACAGTTCTGTTCTATTTGGGCCAGACCATCGAAAGACAATTGCATTGTAGTTCTTGGGAAGTAAAGGTATGGTTATTTATTAATTAGGGTCATTTAAATAATAGGAGAATGGTAGTTTAGTAGGGGGATTTTCTGTAAATAATAAGATTGGATGGGCCTGATGGCGAGTGAATAGCTCCCTGGTGCTCGTTACCAAAGGTTTGAGGTTCAAGTGCCTGTTGTGCCATATATGTTTGTAGTTGTTCGAAATCCCCTTTAAACCATAGGTTCTGTCTCATATGACTGTAGAACGGTTGGCGCAGGACTGACATATATACCCCGTAAAACGAAAATATGCCCTGTCTCGAAATATTCCAGTTGGTATACGGCCCTGGCCTAACATGGAGCTGTTGCGGCAATGAAAAAGAAGTATTAGGTTTGCTAAGAATGGGAATTTTAAGATTTTGTAACTGGCCGTTAAAAGTAAATCGACTATACATTTGCAGAATTGATTGTGACGTGATGTATTATATAAACATAACGTAAGTATCAAGAAGTCCTAAACAATTAAAAAAATTATCTGACTAAAAAAATATATCATGCTTAACATAAACATCAGACACACTTTCAAATACCATAAATTAGATTTCATTTTATCAATGCATGCTTATTAATGTCAATTATTGTGTGATTAAAATAAACTATATTTGTAGATTTTGTATTTGCTATTTAATGTAGGTTGCACATAAATAAAAATATAATTTTATAGGTTTATAATGAATGTTTATTATAATAAGTTATTTAGATTAATGCTAAGATGTTATGTTGTTTATTTAAAATATGTTATTGTTGTTATTATGTATAAGTTTTAATTTAGGATACATAATTTATTTTTATTTGTAATATTTTATTAGGGAAATCAAAGAAAAAATTTGTCTTCTTAAAGAGCAATTTAGTTCTGCAAGATGGGTGTAAATGCAATACTTTGTAACACTTAAAAGTAAAAGAAAATAAATAAATACAATAACTGAAACATAATAACTGAAGATATGCTTTTGAAAAGTACTCCTAGAAGCTACACAAAGCCACGTTGTCATTGACATAATTATGATGATGAATAACACTGCAGTGCATCAATGTTGTTTCAAAGAACAATATCGAGTGACATTATTTCTTTCTTAAAGGTCTTTGACAAGTAATTATGATTTGTATACTGTATTTGAAAACCCAGAAAACTGTAATTAGCATATGCGATTATTTATGCCACACTCTCTGTCCCAATCATTGTCAAACATACTCTTTAAAAAAGATTTTGTAAAAGCATACCTCTAATAAGAATGAGGCAATTTCTTCAAAACTGCGTCCAAATTTGAGAGTTAATTGATTGTGGTACATACAAAAACATATTTTTTCAAACTCTAGACGCAATAATTGATAAATGTTTTTTCACTAATCTTTAATCCAGATTGGCAAAGAACCAGTCTGGTGAATGTCAGTTTTCTCTCAGCTTGAGACTCAGCAACGACTGTCAATATGGCCAATATGGTTGTCCATTCCATGTTTACAAACAATATTTTTTTATGCCAATTTCTATATGAAATCGCAATAAGCGAAAACTAGCTGATTCACCTTAACAAGCACACTAAACAAGCACTCACAAACAATGTTTCACGAATTGGCCTATTTCATATTAGACTTATAAAATCAGAAAGTTAATATACACTCTAACAAGCACTCAGAAACAATGTTTCACGAATTGGCCTAGTTCATATAAGACTTATAAAATATGAACGTTAAATTACACTCTAACAAGCACTCACAAACAATGTTTCACGAAGTGGCCTAGTTCATATTCCAGACATCAATTCGTGGTGTGGATTCATACGCATAACACTAAGCTGTCAAAAGCATAGCAAAACTAATGATTTCAAAAGGAATTAATACAAAATAGCTACAGTACATTAGAAAACATATCATAAACATCTACTTGTAATCGTATGCGAATGAATTTCCACTAACTGGGAGTTCAATCCTTTGATGTTTGCAGTGTATTAACCACCACCGCCATTATATTAAAGGTTTGTGTACATTAGCGGTCTAATAAAGGTAATGGTCTGTCAAATTCATTAAATGAAATTATTAGAGATTTAATGTTCCCTTGGCGCTATCTGCTGGAAATAGACATCCATCTATAATGCGAAATTCAGATTGTTGAGCGATAGATGGTTATGTAATGTCAGAGAAAATGAGATATCGTTATTAATATCGATTTCAGGGACTCTGTTTTCTAAGTTATAAGCTAAATATTGCATAGGTTTATGAATTATTGATCGTAAGGTTCAAAGCAATATGCTTAAGAGAAGCTATAAGGTTGTTATTAATGTTAGGTTGTTATTAAATTCTTTAATTTAAATTAATTTAATTAATTTTATAATTATTAATAATCATTCTAATTAATTAAACTATTATTATTTTTTAATTTTGGGATTTTTTTACAGTTGGAAGATATTGCTTAAATAAAGAAATTTATATATTGTGTTGTCAATTTATTTGTACATTTTTTGTTCAGTTATTTATGGAAAACAAAACAAGGAAAATCATTATAACTATATTTGAGTATTTAAAACGTAAGGTTTTATTGTTAAAAAACGAGTTATTTAGTTACAGGAGTTATAAATTTATGACAAAAAATAATAAATATTAGTAAAAAATATATATATATAATACTAAACTTTTAATTGTCTAGAATTTCCTTAAAGAAGAATCATTTAATGATGATCGTCTTGTCTACAAGTATTTGAAATATATTGACATCTTAAAAATTCTTTCACATCTTCAAATATAGATGGAACAATCAGCATAATTTGTTTCACAAGATTTTGTCTATTATTAATAGTTTAACCTAATTTATAAAAACCATATATTTGACAAATTGAAAGAATCTATATGGAATTTGAATTAATATTAACTTGTGCTATGTAGTAACTTGTGGGCTAAAACTTTCTGAGTGCGAATAGAAAGCTGTCTTAGAAAACTAGAAACCATCCAATTCTCTTTGTACTAAATTTCTTCCTTTTCAGATTTATTGACAATCGATTAAATAAATGCTCGATTTGATTCCAACTTGGTAATCTGGGAAAGTCACCACACAATGGGCGAGAGAGGTTCACTCATGAACAAACCAAAGAGAAGAAGGAGGAAGAAAAAAAAAAAGCAAACAGAAAAGATAGGTCTGATTATGTTTTAAGTTTGCGATAGGTCTGATCATGATTTTAATCATCCTATATACAATCTCTTTTAGTTTCTGTCCTTTTTTTCTTTGTACTGTTATTAATTCTTCTTATGCATAAGAAACATTCAATAATATAGAAAATTTACATAAAGACAAAAAATATTATGAAATCTAATAGTTACTTATATTGAATTTTTTAGAAAATTAATAATTATTTAACAATAGTGTTTTCCAACTTTTTAGCAGCATTGTATTCTTAGATATTAACCCTTTTTTTTTTTTTAGAATTAACAAGATTCAATTGAAAAACTGTTGATATATGATAGAACATTAAATAATTACTCAGTTCTGATTAAATCTTAGCAAGGCTCTTTTTTATGGACACTAGTACATACGATAACTAAAATAAAATTAAACTAACGAATTTTTAATTAATTTTGCTATTGTTTTTTTTGTTTCATAAGCTACTTGATAGACAACAACATGTATACCAAGTCCATGAAACCATGTCCTTTTAAAGGGTATTAAATGCAGTTTGTCTTTGCCTTGACATTGCAGCAAAAAAAAAAAAAAGATAGATGTCTGACTTTGACAAAACCAGTTGTATCCCTGGCACTAGGTACCCATTTGAGTCGCCTTTTTTGCATGCATGGGAACATGCATTGAATATTTTCTAATCTGCATTCATATATATCTACTTACATTTAAAAACAACTTTTCTGCTAAATATAATAGAATTATCAACATAATTTGATTATTTTTTTCTTTTCAAAAGATTTTGAAATATATGAACAAATTTATCAAGACAAAAATACATATTTTTATATAACTATTAATAAACATATATTTGACAAATTCGGAAGAATAAATAATATGAATTTGGATGTGAAAATTAACTTGTGATATGAAGATACTTAAAAAAGCTTTTGAGTGCAAATAAGAAAAGAAACCGTCTTAAAAACTTGAAACCATCAAATTCCACTTTGTACTAAATTTCTTTTTCCCTTCCAGATTTATTGACAATCGATTAAATAAAAGTCGATTGGTTCCAACTCGACGACCTGGGAAAGTCACCACAATGGGCGAGAGGTTCACTCACATGAACAAAACCAAAAGAAGAAGAATGGGAAGAAGAAAAAAAAAGCAGACAGAACGAAAAGATGAAAGCAGAGAAGGTGAAATTCTGCGGTTTTGATGAATTCAGTGTTCCCACTAGCTTTAGGCATTCGATGGAGCAGAAAGATTCTACAGAGCAGTAAAAGAGTGGAAGTATTCTTCAAAGAAATCAACACATTCAAAACGTTCTTCTGTTCTGATTTGGTTCTTCTTATTGTCTGTTGAACTTTGAAAATTTTGTTGGAAGTATTTCTAAACCTTTGTTGTCTCATGCGCGATTGATTGTTTGGATTTCGTTTTAAGATTACCTTTGCCTGCCATTGGTAGTAAATGAGATCATAAATAATCAATAATAGCATTTTATAATTAATAGTAAATAGATCTAAATTATATCTGTCAAATTCCTTGATTCTTGTATGAGTTCATTAATAATGGCTGTTTAAAAAGAGATGTAAACAACAATAATATATTCCGTTCTGATTGTTGATAAATAATTAATTGATTGTATGTTTGATTGGACACATAATTATAATCAAACATTTTTTATGCCTGTATTTTACGGAAATTTGATAAATAAAAATTTTACTTAATATTTTTTTACTTTTTTAATTATTTTTTAAAACCAGCCCAATGAGTACTAAAATTATTATTAAAATATTATACAAAACATGAAAACTCTCTATTGTATTTTTTATTATATTTCATTACAGTTTGGTCTATGTTAGAAAAAGTTGTAAGAGGTGAGAGTGTAAAATTTAAAAAAAAAATAAATAAATTGGAGGTAAAGATGACAAAGGTAATTTCTGAATATTTTTAACTGCAATAAAAATACTTTAAATTTCTAAAATTTTTATATTATAAATATACTAATAAATATTTTCTTTTCTTCTAAATATTCTAATAAACATTATTCTTTTCTGCTAAAATATTTTTCTATTAGGTATGAATTATTCTGATAATTTTTTTCTTTTTCTTCTATATTCTAATAAATATTCATTATTTTTTCTAAATATTCATGACCAAAAAACTTAAAAATATAAAAAGAAAACCATCGACGTAATTCAGATCCCCTCAAGATATTGATAACTATTAATAAGTTGATCAAAAATATATATTCATCTAATTTAAAAAGGCAATATTCGATAATATCTATATGAATTTCCATGGAAATTAACATGATATGAAGTACAGTGCAAATAGAAAAACACCGTCTTAGAAAACTTGAAACCATCAAATTCCACTTTTGTATAAATTTCTTTCCTTCCAGTTTTATTGACAATCGATTAAATAAAAACTCAATTGGTTCCAACTCTGTCCACCTATGAAAGTCACCACAATGGGCGAGAGAGGTTCACACATGAACAAAAACCAAAAAGAAGAAAAATCAGAAGAAGAAAAAAAAAAAAAGCAGACAGAAGGAAAAGATGAAAAGCAGAAAGTGAGAAATTCTGCGTTTTTGATGAATTCAGTGTTCCCCCTCGCTTTTAGGCATTCGATGAAGCAAAAGATTCAAACTGAGCAGTAAGGAGTGAAAATTCTCCAGAAAGCAACATATTCCAAAACATTCTTCTGTTCCGATTTGGTTCTTCTCATTGTTTGGTGAACTTTGAAATTTTGTTGGAAGTATTTCTAAAGCTTTTGTTTGTCTCGCTCGCGATTGATTGCTTGGATTTCATCTCACAATCACCTTATGTCTGCCATTGGTATTAAATAATATCATAAATAATCAATAGTAAATTATAATTAATACTAAATAGATATTTATATGTTTCAAAACCTGTTATGATTGAATAAGTTATTGTTAATTTCTGATTGTTTAATAAAGAGATTTAAACCACAAAATCAAACCCATTTTTGACCCCATCTAAATATTCTTTATTTTTCTATATAATCTTCCATTAGAAATAATCTAAACAACATTATTATTTTTCTTCTCAATATTCTAATAAATATTCATTTTTTTCTAAATATTCATTGCAAAGCAAATTAAAAATGTAAATGGAATCATCTACATAATTTGATTTCACCGCCGGCAAAAATTGATAGTTATTAATAAATTGATCAAAAAACATTTTTTATCTAATTAAAAAAAACATATATTTGAGAAATTCGAAAAAGAATCGACGTGAAACTGTATGAAAAATTAACTTATGGTATGAAAATAACTTAAATCTTTTTTGAGTGCGAATAGAAAAAGAACCGTCTCAGAAAACTTGGAAACCATCAAATTCACTTTGTACTAAATTTCGTTCCCTTCAGATTTATTGACAATCGATTAAATAAAAGCTCGATTGGTTCCAACTCGGCGTTCTGGGAAAGTCACCACAATGGGCGAGAGGTTCACTCCTGAACAAAACCAAAAAGAAGAAGAAGAAGCAGAATAAAAAACAGACAGAAAAAAAAGATGAAAGCTGAGAAAGTGAAATTCTCTGGGTTTTGATGAATTCAGTGTTCCCCCTCGCTTTAGGCATTCGATGGAGCAGAAAGATTCGCCAGAGAGCAGTAAAGGAGGGAAGTATTCTTCGAAAGCAACACATTCCAAAACGTTCTTCTGTTCTGATTTGTGGTCCTTCTCATTGTTTGGTGAACTTTGAAATTTTGTTCGAAGTATTTCTATAACTGTGAGCGATTGATTGTTTGGATTTAGTCTTAAGATTACTTTATGTCTGCCATTGATTGTGAATAAGATCATAAATAATCATTAATAATAATAATTTATAATTAATAATAAATAAATGTTTTTATCTTTCAAAATTGCTGATGCTTGAATGAGTTATTAATTTTCTGATTTCTTAATACAGAGATGTAAACCACCGAACTTTGATTTTTTTTTTCTTCACGTTATACCCAATAATATGCCAATTTTAATATGCTATTATTATATCATGCATCAAAATATTATATCATTTAATTATATATAATTGATAATTAAAAATCAGTTTCAGGTTGGGATAAGAATTAAACAAGAGAACTAAATCAGTTTTTATTTTAATAAAAAAGTTAAACATCAAAATATTATGAAAACTTATTTTATAGCGGGCTACAGAATCACATCTTTATCAATATTATGCACGCCTTGATGCGGAACCCAACCAATAGATTTTTCTTTATATCTACGATATTTATTTCAGTAACATGTTTACTTTCTGGTTGTTGCAAAAATAATGCATTAAAAGGTGTATGTTTGATTGGATCAACACATAATTGTAAACAAACATTTTTACGTCTGCATTTTTAAGGGCTTTGATAAATATAAAATATTTACCAATATTTTTCGCTCTTGTTCTTTTTAATTAGCCAGTAGTGAAATACTTAATAAAAATAATATGCATTGTATCAAATATTTATTCGATTTTGATTATATTGGATTTTAGTTCCATCCTTTTCTGTGAAAAAATTGGCAAGAGGGTCAAAGTGTAAAGTAAAAATAAAAATGACATCGTAAAAATGGAAAAATGTGGTTTCGGAGGAGGTTTTAGTACAAATAAAATAACTTTAATTGCTAAATTCTTCTATTAGAAATATTCTAATTAATATGCTTATTTTTTACTAAATATTCATCAATTGAAATATTCTAATATACATTCTTCTTCTTTCTAAATGTACTACGATTAGAAATTATTCTAATAAATATTCTAAATATTCTATTAAAAATAATGTAATAATTCTTCTTATTTTTCTTCTAAATATTTTAATAAAATATTATTCTATTTTAACTTCTAATAATTAATATTTTTAAATTACTTAATACCAAAAGAAAAATATATTACAAAATAATTCAAGCTAACTATTTTTTCACAGAAAACTGCTTTGATAGCTCTTCTAACAAATAGTAATTCATCAATTTCCATTATAAAAACGGAAATATATCTGTTCATACTTATTTTACTGTTCATACTTATATTTTCAAAATATATAAATCAATGGCTACATTTTTTAAATTTCAAAGAGTATTTTGTGAATGTTGCTGTCTTAACATGTTTGATGATCCCTGGTTTAGCTATTGGCAAATAATTTTTCAAGAATTCCTTATTTATTTTCGGGAAGATTTTTCCAGGTTCGCCAAAAAATTTCTTTGTTTATTTTCCTAGATCGGGATTCATTTAAAATTGCTTTCAAGAAACTAGTTTAAATCTTTACCTGAAAAATAACATAATTCAAAAACATATATTTAAATCAATGCATATTTGTGAACATGATCATCAATATCAAAATGGTAGGTGTGTGTTCGGATAATTTATTCAATAGATAATTATAAATATAAAATAAATATTTCAAGGGGTTTGATGTTTTAGTTCAAAAACTGTTGCATTCTAATTAGGGATATTGCATGCAAAATTGTTAAACTTCCGAGAAAGCAATTTAAAAGTTTGAGTGCAGATTATAATGTTTTAAAAATATCATATTCATTTTTTAATTTCTTTCATTTAAATAATTCCTATTATACTAAACAATTTTTAAATAAATAAATATTTATTTTCATGTAATTAATTTAAAAGCATGGAATCATAAATCATAAAATTTGACATATAAAATTATTCATAGTGCGCATTGTGCAATAATAAACATTATGCAGTACATTACATTAACACGCAAAATGTTAAATAGCATATAAAATAAAAAAAATAAAAAAAATAATAAAATATTAGCTGTCTGCTTACATTCATGCAATTAATTTCTTTTTAAATGAAACTAATAAAACACTATTAAGAAAAAAAAATCAAAAATTTTATAATTTTTTTTTTTTTCATCCAAACTTTATTCTTATTTTTTCTTTTGTTCATTTTTGTCTCTTAACAACTAGTTTGATTAGTTTTCTAGCTGCTGACATTTGACAGAAATACATCTGTTCTGCAAAACACTTTTCCCTTACACAGTATTATCCCAAAATGGTAACTGTTAGTTCTGAATATACCCTCTGTTGGCTTTGTACTATCTTTACAACAACAAAATTATATTCGCAGACAGCTTCAAAACTTAACGCCAAACACTGTTTAGAAATGCAAATTTGTCCTTGGTCATTTTCAACATAATGCTATGTTAAGAATCGTTTTGCATTTTGTCTGGAACAAAGGAAGGCAATGTTCCAACAATTTATCACTAGCTAGTCTGGAAGGATATAGACCAACAGTGTTTCATTTTCCGTCAACAGATGATTTTACATACATATTTTCAAAAACCGTACAGGTGGTTATCAAAATAATGGAAATACCCCAGGAGTATAAAGAATCGCTTACTAAAAATGTTGTAGAAAACTCTGCTATGTAAAACAGGCTGGATTCGCTTCTTTTGAAATAGAATTATACAAGTACTGAATAGTATTTGGAAGAATATTGAACCATTCTTCATGGAGATATTAAAGTTCCGGGAGAGAAAATGGATTGAGGATATCGGTTTCGAATTGATATCTCTAAAATAGACCATATTCGATGATATTGAGGTTGGCTGACTGTGCTGGCCAAGGTCGTTGTTTCATTTAATCCTCGTGTTCATCGTAAAACCGTGATTGATCGTGGTCTCGCTGCATGAATAGGAACATTGTCATCCTGAAAATTCCATTCATGTAGGAAACAAATTCTTGCGTCATAGTTGCAAAAATATGTTTTTGCATAATGTACCGGCACTAAACGTCTCTATTTCTTCTCGGTGATTCTTCCTCTCAGAGTTATGATTGAGCCAGCAAAAACCACGACATTCTATACTTCACAGTTGGAACGAGACAAACACGATCTTAACTTGTGTAAGGTGCGGGTTTTCTCCAAACGTGCTCCCGTCCTGTCGTTGAGAAAAGTGTGAAAGAGGATTCGACTGACTTTATAACTGTCTCCCACTTATCAGTCGGCCAGGTTTTGTGATTGTGGCATCACTGTAGACGGCGTTTGACATTAACAGATGTGACTGGCTTGTAAATTTTTGCTCAGCCGTAAATGTCCTGCTTATGAAGCTTCCCCTTAACTTTAATTATTGACACTGGAGAATTCAAATACTGATCGATCTTTGCGGTCTCTTTAGCTGCAGTTGGTGTCTTTTTAGACATCACAATCTGCTTCAATATCCAGCGCTCTCTTTCACTCAGCTTCTCCTTCCGTCCACTATTCTGCTTTTCCGAGCTTCTCTTACCACACTGTGCTCCATGTACGCTGTGATAACTTTAGTCACCGTACCTCTAGAAACACCTAAAAGCTAGTATCTTTTGGTCGCTGTTGGTCCTACTAGTCGAGCTCTTCGAAAAGCCTGTGAGGCCTGACATTTTACGCATTTAATAAAAATTCCAAGACGTACACTGGTGTGCAAAACTTAAGCAACAGGTGGGTTTTTTGCCATAACTCCACAAGAAATCATCTGAGAGACATGACATTCAGAAATGAGGGAGAGTATTATGCACATAAAGGATGACGAAAGCATCAGCGCTGAAAAAGGAATACAATGCATACAGTATGTAAACAAACAAAAACAAGCTCTATTGAACGCACAGTATCGTGATTTATGATGGTCTATCCAAGAGGAAGAACAACAAGATGTTCCTTAATATGGGATATGCCCTCCCCTCCTTGCAATGCATCTCCGCATACTCAGAACCAGCTTACTTGACTTACGTATTCATTGTACTGATCTTCAGACCTCCTTTTCTGTAATTTCATGGCTATCTGCTAAATTTTTACATTGTTGCTTAAGTTTTGCACACTAGTGTATATAACTTCACTAAAGCTACTACCTCTTACTACCATGATATATATTTTATATATTAAAAAAATAAAACTACTAGCAAAGATTATATTTAAATGCTTACGAAGCACATTATTAAATGCGTCTTTTATTCACATGCGTTTCTATTAATTTGATAATAACCTGTATCTCGCATATAAAATCACAATGAGTCCTTTTTGTACAAGTTAGATATTTAGAATGTTTGG
>BPLQ01002835.1:0-24295 GCA_021605075.1 Caerostris darwini | reverse complement strand
AGAGGATTAAATGATCCTCTCGTATTGACAGATCTTGTGAGAGTGTGTGTTTAAATGTCAGTTGATTGGCTAGTGAGAAGAGTTCTGAGGTTTCTCTCACATGACACGCAATTGAGGAAAAAATCTCCTAATAATTTTATTGGTAGAAAATAAATCCCTCTAACTCCAATTGTTCAATGGACTATTCCCGTATTATACAAATACTACGTGAAATACGACGTTCCTAATGTAGTTTTTTTTGTACCATACATTAGGGAGACCGGAAAGTAATGTCGTTTCTGCTCATGTCGATATTCGTTAGTCATTTATCAGCTTACTGTGTACATCAAAGTCGTGCCAAAGACATTTTAAGGTTAGAGTGACTTGTTTACTCGTAAATAATAAAATCATATTTTTTTTTTCAGTTTATGGAGAAATGGCCAACCAAAAACTACAAGAGTCATTGTATGTTTTTTGAGTTTCCCAAGGGTAGTAACGTAAAGATTGCTACCGAAAGCATTTGTGATGTTTATCCAAACTCATTAGACGTTCATAAATACTAAAGGTGGTTTTCTAAGTTGAAATCCAATAATTTCGATCTTTCCGATTCGTACCGATCAGGAAGACCAACAACTTTAGACAATGGCATGATAAGGGCGGAAGTGGAAACAAATCCATGTCAGACAATCGAGGAACTATCAAACCCTCTTAACCAACCTTGGTCGACCATCCAAAAACATTTTCAGCAGATTGGTAAAGTAAGCAGAGCAGATGTTTGGGTCCCGCATAATCTGTCCGAAGAAAACAAGGCTAACCAATCCACCACATGTACCTTATTGCTTCAATGGCACGATACAGTAGCATTTTTTGATCGTTTAATCATTGGAGATGAAAAAACTGCCTCTATGATAATACATACACAATATGATCTCTCTGAATAAGCCGGGTTTATATTTCAAAAAAGGTGCCTTTTTGTGTTTGGTGGAATATTCGCGGGGTCGTTCATTTTGAAGTGCTGAAACCCGGACAAATTATGAATGCACACATTTACTGTGAACAATTGGATCGAGTAAATCAATCTTTAATTGAAAGTGCTAAGCGATTGTCAACAGGTAGGGTGTTATTCTGCAACACAATAACGCAAGACCGCACTGCGCAGGACAAACTCTGGAAAAATTTAATGAATTGGGATAGGAGGTATTACCTCACCCACCATACCCGCCCGATATTGCGCCATCGGATTGCCATTTATTCCGATCGCTACAACATTTTCTAAGTGGCAAAAATTTTGAAAAATCGGATGGTGTCCAAAATACCATCTCCAGGTATTTTGCTCAAAACTCAATTGATTTTTATCGATTCGTCATTGAAAATTTGCACACAGGATAACAAAAGTTTGTTGATAACGAGAGTGATTACATTATTGATTAGAAATAAAAATTTATTTGTTTGAATTTAATGTAAAAAAACTGCATTACTTTCCAGTCCTCCCTAACACAATAGTTATTATTCTGTTAACTAAATGTATTACATTCGGAATAGGAATCTCAAGCTTTGCTGCCTTTTTGGACGCAGTACTTGCTCAGATGGTATTGATCGACATTTCCTGCATTTTGAAATAAATGGGCACATCAGGAAAGTGTCTCAAAAGGATGTCCCCGTCGATTCGCCTGCACTTAATAAAATTATCCTCTCTGTAATGAGAACAAGGGCGCGTCTTTGGAGATTATTTCCCATTTGACGTCTCTGTTGATAGCATCACAAAAGAACGGAGGTGTCTTGATTACATTTTAGCAAAGATTGTGATCGAACATTTTCTTCTGTTAATGAATTTTTGTGTCGTTATTTTCTTACGTCCATTCTATGCGAACCTTTTAACATTTATTTTATTATACGTATATAAGAAAGATCTGAATATAACGCCATGAATAAATTCTTATAGTTAATTTTAATAAAACAGAAAACTGTTTTAATTAATTTTTTCATCAATTAATTTTTAAGCTAATAGTTCATGAATAAACTTTTTTTTAAAAAAATTAGCTTAGTATTCCTAACAAATAAATAAATAAAATAATGCATAATTAATATTACTATAGTTAAGTAAATTAATGTTGTTTGGTGATAAAAAAAACTATGATATGCTCAATTTTTTTTCATCTGTTTGATTAAGATGAAAATTTTTATGTAAGTTATGGTCGCTTAAAATAAAGGCTATTTTTTACATCAATTAATTACAATATGCATATGGATCATTTTTTATTATGAAAATATAATTAAAAATGTGAATAAAGTTTACTAAAAAAATTGTTATTATTAATTAATTCATTTTTCATCGTCATAAAAATATTTTAAAGGTATGGAATTTTTTTTAAATCGACTGTATTGTTTTTTTATTCATATGCTTTCATACCTCAATAAAATATACTAATCATATCTCAAATGTTTTTAGTTGAATAAATAAAAAAATTTTAAACATCAACGTGAAGTAGCAGTAATGAGATAGTTGCTAGATTGACGAAATTCTGTCAAATCCAATTTACAAGATTTTTTACAGTTATTATTAAGGCACTCTAATTGTCATTATTATAATTAGAGTCTACTCAATTTTCAAAGTAGTGGCTGTAACAAGTATTATTGAAGGAAATTGAATTCGGAAATTTAACTGCGATTTTTGCCACTTGGTTACAAAATGAAAAAGAGGCAAGTTTGAAGATGAAAGGAAAGAATTTTAGATATTTGTGAGACATGGTAACGATATTAAGTTAAAACATAATTTAATTTAAAATAATTTAACTTAATTTTATCTTAAGACGTTAAAACTTAATAAGATTATCTTTAGACTTTAGACCGGTAGCACCTATTAATTACAGATATACAAATCTTCGTTGGCAGTTAAATATAAATGACAGGTGAAGCGGGTTGATGTATATATCATCATCATCATCAGTGGGCAACAGCCCCATGATGGGCCAAGGCCGTCCGACTGCTGGCAGATTTCGGGACAGGAGATGTTTTCCATTTTACGATTTAGGGTTGTCAGCCCTACGCCCAATGCTCTACAGACATGTAAGACCTACGGTCTACAGGGGATTCCGAACCATCACAAACATCCATGGCACCGCCGAGACCCAAACCGAAACCTGTTTCACCGAGCACCAGAGCACTAGTCACTCGTCAATCAGGCACCATATATATATATATATATATCAACCCGCTTCACCTACCGTTTACATTTAACTGCCAACGAAGATTTGTATATCTGTAATTAATAGGCTTTACCTAATATGTACAGTTATACAAATCTATACAATAGCGGACAAATGCTAGACTGGTTCACAAGTATCTATATAGAATAACAACCATCCATTCCATTTCCATGTAGTTATGTAGTATCAATATAGTATCAATATATAGCTACCATATATTCCATAGTTCCATAACTCCTGTCAATTTCAAAGTTATATGACTAATATCAATTCCATAGTTACCTATCTACCATTGTTCCATAGTTCCCCAGCTACCATGGCTTACATAGTTCCACCAATGCTTGCCAATATATGGCACGAAATTAAGTATGGCTTGAAGGTACTACGAGCAAATCAAACTTTAAATTTTTGTAACATTTGTAGATACGTTGTAAGTAAGTAAATTATGTTCATTTTCAGCTCTTCAAATTTTTTTTAAATCTCTGGTATGTCTACTGTCTTGTGCTGAAGGTCATTGCATTTCAAATATTTATTAAAATGAACTAAACATAAAAATTGAATCAAAATATGTATCAATACATTCAATAAAAATACGTATCAATATATCAAATCAAAATATGTATATTTTAAAAAGCTTTTAAAAGATATCTTTGGATCAGAGTAATTTGTATATTTAAAAGATTATTTATATTTCATTATTTTTTCCATTGATTACTTAATTACTTTTCCTGCAACTCCAAAAGTCACTATTCAGAATTACAATTTTTACAATCTGCGTAAGCAAAATATTTATAGGTCTGAAAACCGGACATTATCTCCCAAATCAGCGAATTGCAAGCATAATTATCGCGTTTAAGTGCTAAAAGTACAGAGTTAATAGTTGTAAAACACCTGAGTTTTTCGCTCTTGTAACTAGTAATAAAGTTACTGCCTCCAACTAATTACCCTTATAACTTTAACGACTTGGATGTAACGCGAATTTAATGAAGTTAAGCAGGATGAATTAAATCGATAACTTGGATCTAAAAACGTTTGATTTGTACTTTCATATTTAATTAGTTAATGGTAATTAAATCTTTTATTGCTACTAATTTTCATTGTTAAATTCCAATCTTGTTAAGAGAATGAATATCATTACTATTGGTTGGTGTTTAAATTAAATAACTAGATATTTCATTTAGTGTTCATGGCAAATCAAGAATTAACTTGTATAAGATATAAAACATTGAATTATATGTTTGCTTTTATTGATTCAATAATACTTCAAACTTTTGTTGATTTCGTGTTTTAGCACAAGCTAATTTGGAATCGATAACAATCTTTTAACTACATGAGGCTCCATTTAAGTTTTTTTTTGTTGTTGCTAGTTTTACCAAATGATAAAATATTCCAAATTGTTTGATTTGTACTTTCCTGTTTAATTAGTTAAGCATGGTAATTAAATCTTTTATTGCTACTAATTTTCATTGTTAAATTCCAATCTTGTTAAGAGAATGAATATCATTACTATTGGTTGGTGTTTTAAATTAAATAACTAGATATTTCATTTAGTGTTCATGGCAAATCAAGAATTAACTTGTATAAGATATAAAACATTGAATTATATGTTTGCTTTTATTGATTCAATAATACTTCAAACTTTTGTTGATTTCGTGTTTTAGCACAAGCTAATTTGGAATCGATAACAATCTTTTAACTACATGAGGCTCCATTTAAGTTTTTTTTTGTTGTTGCTACCAAATGATAAAATATTCCAAATTGTTTGATTTGTACTTTCCTGTTTAATTAGTTAAGCATGGTAATTAAATCTTTTATTGCTACTAATTTTCATTGTTAAATTCCAATCTTGTTAAGAGAATGAATATCATTACTATTGGTTGGTGTTTTAAATTAAATAACTAGATATTTCATTTAGTGTTCATGGCAAATCAAGAATTAACTTGTATAAGATATAAAACATTGAATTATATGTTTGCTTTTATTGATTCAATAATACTTCAAACTTTTGTTGATTTCGTGTTTTAGCACAAGCTAATTTGGAATCGATAACAATCTTTTAACTACATGAGGCTCCATTTAAGTTTTTTTTTGTTGTTGCTAGTTTTACCAAATGATAAAATATTCCAAATTGTTTGATTTGTACTTTCCTGTTTAATTAGTTAAGCATGGTAATTAAATCTTTTATTGCTACTAATTTTCATTCTTAAATTCCAATCTTGTTAAGAGAATGAATATCATTACTATTGGTTGGTGTTTTAAATTAAATAACTAGATATTTCATTTAGTGTTCATGGCAAATCAAGAATTAACTTGTATAAGATATAAAAACATTGAATTATATGTTTGCATTGGTTGATTTCGTGTTTTAGCACAAGCTAATTTGGAATCGATAACAATCTTTTAACTACATGAGGCTCCATTTAAGTTTTTTTTTGTTGTTGCTAGTTTTACCAAATGATAAAATATTCCAAATTGTTTGATTTGTACTTTCCTGTTTAATTAGTTAAGCATGGTAATTAAATCTTTTATTGCTACTAATTTTCATTGTTAAATTCCAATCTTGTTAAGAGAATGAATATCATTACTATTGGTTGGTGTTTTAAATTAAATAACTAGATATTTCATTTAGTGTTCATGGCAAATCAAGAATTAACTTGTATAAGATATAAAAACATTGAATTATATGTTTGCTTTTATTGATTCAATAATACTTCAAACTTTTTGTTGATTTTCATGTTTTAGCACAAGCTAATTTGGAATCGATAACAATCTTTTAACTACATGAGGCTCCATTTAAGTTTTTTTTTTGTTGTTGCTAGTTTTACCAAATGATAAAATATTCCAAATTGTTTGATTTGTACTTCCCTGTTTAATTAAAATGGTAATTAAATCTTTTATTGCTACTAATTTTCATTGTTAAATTCCAATCTTGTTAAGAGAATGAATATCATTACTATTGGTTGGTGTTTTAAATTAAATAACTAGATATTTCATTTAGTGTTCATGGCAAATCAAGAATTAACTTGTATAAGATATAAAACATTGAATTATATGTTTGCTTATTGATTCAATAATACTTCAAACTTTTGTTGATTTCGTTTTAGCACAAGCTAATTTGGAATCGATAACAATCTTTTAACTACATGAGGCTCCATTTAAGTTTTTTTGTTTGTTGCTAGTTTTACCAAATGATAAAATATTCCAAATTGTTTGATTTGTACTTTCCTTCAAATTTAAATTTACTATTTTAAATTAAATAACTAAGAATATTTCATTTGTACATTTCCTACTAATTAGTTAATTTTCATTTTTATTGCTTAATTTTCATTGTTAAATTCCAATCTTGTTAAGAGAATGAATATCATTACTATTGGTGTTTTTAAATTAAATAACTAGATATTTCATTTAGTGTTCATGGCAAATCAAGAATTAACTTGTATAAGATATAAAACATTGAATTATATGTTTGCTTATTGATTCAATAATACTTCAAACTTTTGTTGATTTCGTGTTTTAGCACAAGCTAATTTGGAATCGATAACAATCTTTTAAAAGGCTCCATTTAAAAGTTTTTTTGTTGTTAGTTTTACCAAATGATAAAATATTCCAAATTGTTTGATTTGTACTTTCCTGTTTAATTAGTTAAGCATGGTAATTAAATCTTTTATTGCTACTAATTTTCATTGTTAAATTCCAATCTTGTTAAGAGAATGATTATCATTAATATTGGTTTGTGTTTTAAATTAATTAACTAGATATTTCGTTTAGTGTTCATGGCAAAGCGAGAATTAACTGGCATAAAAAAACCATAAATTATAGATTTACTTTTATTGACTCGCAATAATACTTCAGACTTTTATTAAATACGTGTTTTAGCACAACCTTTAAGAATAAAAATATTTTTCACAAACATTTTCCTACTGGCTTTCTTCGCGTGTTTAAATAAATTAGTGTTTGTAAATAAATAACTTCATTAAAAACGATTTTTAATTATGGAAATTGGCAATTTAAAAACATATGAACAACATTTATTTTATATTGCATATAAAATTACATGCAATGGCTTAAATCAAAAATTGAACTGGAAAATATAACGTTTTTTTTTTATTCTGGGACCAGATAAAGGCCAATACATTATTGTATTTTCTACTCAGTTGTAACTCTACAATAGCGATTTCGCTGATCGTTGTGTAACAAAATAAAAGTGTGGAAAGAAGTTATTTTAACAACATAAATTGATGAAATAGATAAATAAATTAGATCGCCATTTGGTCTTCCAATTTCATGATTAACTTGTGCAAAGACCAATTCTACCTTCAAGCATATAAACTTGAAGAGGCTTTTTGAAAGCGGCTGTGATTTCAATGCTTTTGGGTTTCGAATCTGATTTCTCGTAATGCACTATAGTTAACATTAAAGCTCGAATTTCAATGGTAAATGATGCCATATCAAAGTATCTGTCATTTGAAAACGACACAAGAAAGTATTCAAAAAGGGTTTTCTATTATAGTATTTTTCTAATGCTATTGTTGTTTTATGTTATTTTCAATATAAGAAAATATTTACAATATATTTTCCTTAGACATAGGGGAAATTAAAAAGTTATGTTTAGTTAATTTATTATGGAATAGTTAGGGACATTTTCTTGATTACATAAAATATATAGCACTAATATGGACAGATAAGGACAAGTACAAAAGTTAAAAACGAATTTTAAACAACAGTGAAACAATGGTGTTTACTCTTTATACATTGCACTTGTGGAGTGAATGTTTAATTATGTGAAAAAAGGAATGTAAGATGAACTCATTACATACACATTCTTCAGAAATCTTTTTCCTTTTGTTTTCTCATCTGTAATGGAATCATATTTGACCACTCTGATTGTAAAATGCATTAAGTTAACCAGTTTCAAGTATATTTTTAATGTGTTCTTTGAAAATTAAATGTCCTGTATGGAGCAAATCAAACGATACAACGTGTTTCTCTAGAGAAAAAAAATCGTTAATTTCTTGGAATAAGATTACTTTAATACAATTATTTCGTATTCTTCTAACAATGGAGGCTACAAAAAGCTTACATTTATTTAAAAAACAAGGATATTTCATTATGCAAAACAATCTAAAGGAGAGAAATTGATTTTTTTTTACTTATTTAATAAATCTGTTTGGTCCGCTCGTTAATGGAGGTGTAGAAAACCAAATGATGCGTCTTCTTTTCAAAAATTAGAAAACGGAATCCGAAAATGCATTTAAAATTATTATTTTTTTCTCCTTAGAATAATCAGAAGAGAAAAGAAAACTGTTTTTAATCATATTTTTGGATTCTTCTAATTTTTTATAAACGAACGCAAAAGAATACATTTTTGAACCATTGAGTTTGTGCGAACTTAATTTACCAGTTTTTTCACATTCAAAAACAAAATTTATAAAAAAAAAAGAATATTTTCTAAGCATTTGTGGGCACTTCAATTAAAATCTAGAAGTTTAGTTTCTCGCTTTTATAAAAATATCATCTATGCTTAGATTTTAATGCTTATAAACTCCAAGCAGTAGTTTGCTTTGGTCTTGCTAATGCTTTTCCACAGTATAAGAATGTTAATATTTCGGAACTTTTAGTAGAAGCAATTATGAGAAATTTTTACTCAAATTATAATTTCTAACTTATAATGTAAAATTATGTTTAAACGATTTTTTGGGGTTACATCGGCCCATTTATATATATCACGAACAGCCCAATAGAAGTTGAATATTTTTAAATAACGTAAAATGCTGTTTAAAGCCTTTTTGGGACTGCATTGACCTATTTAGGTATATGACGAACACCCCAGTAATAATTGATAGAAAAATAGATATTGGTTTTTGAAAAGAGGTTTAGGATAACTGCCGCACATTTGTGTGTTGCGTAGGAGGAAACATGCAAATTCCACCAGGAGATTGGAGATTTTGTACATGTAAATTGGGGTTCGGCATCATCTTTTGTCTTTTCAAACAAACTTTCACAACTCAATCCACACAACTTTATAATCGATATCGTGTCTTCTAGTTTCTGAAGATATTGTATGTAACACATGCCACCAGAGAGTTCCAACCTATGTTCCCTTTCATGCTTTAAGAGTACATTTATCTTTGTGAAGGTACTCTTTCTCTTCAAAAAACACCTTCAATAAAATATAAGGAGCAGTATGGTAGAATGTTTGTCGATGCGAGATGCTTATGGGGGGGAGGATTTTCCAGCTTATGGATTCATTTTGATCATGTAAGTTTCCGTTTGGCATCCTCTGCCGAGTTTCAAACCAAACTCTCACTCCACAATCAACACAACTTTACAATCGATATCGAGTCGTCTTGTTTTGAAGGCAGTGTACGCAACATATACCAATATAGAGTTTGAGCTTATACCCCGTTGTACGCTAGAAGAGCACATTTATGTTTGTGAATGTCACTTCAGAAAACTTCGGAAAAGTATATCTTTAGTATAAGGATTACTAACAGCATGATAGAGAATGGTATTTTCAAAGAAAACAATAATGAAAAATAAAAATAAGTCATATTTTTTACGAAAGCTGTAACTGCCTAATGTACAGTACATTATGCCTCCAAATTAAGACAGTTTGGTTTGGATGGTGAAGCCCGACTTGTGGTAAAGTGTGCAGATTGGTGAGCATTAGGGCTGTGGTTCAGTCCGCTGGCGGCATTGTTGTAGACACTGTTACAAAAACGAGGAGACTCCATGGCGTTTGGGATGTTCAGCCATGCGCGTTTGGGATCTTGCCAGCCCCTCTTCTGAGAGTTTTCCGGGTTTCCTCCCATATGAAACGCAAATGCGAGGTATTTAACCCTAAAAGTCCTCCTGGAAGGCTCTACGATCACACGGAGCCAAGTCATATTTCTACCTATTTGTACTTCATCACAACAGAAGCTGCCTCCTTTCCCTCCATTCAAGAGTTGAGTACTGATGGGGTTTCCATGCTACTGGATACCGAGGATTAATCTCAGCTACAACAAAAGTTTCCGTGTCTATTTCCGAAATGGGCACAATAAATCCTTAAGTTGGAAACTCCTTCTGTTCGGCTTGAATATTTGAAGAGCTGGATGCTAATATTCATTTCCTTAATGCCATCCTGACGATGTTCGTTTCAAATTACAATGCAAAAAATCTGACGCAGCCTAGTAGACGCTCGTAGTTCACATTGGATGACGCTGAACCCGATATATACCTACCAAGATATAAAAAATATCCCGCCCTTGAAAACAAGAACTTCTTATCATTTAATGTGTACCACTTAGATCTATAAAACTCGTATTAAAGTTTTGTATGGGACAGAAACACTAACAGGTTAACTTTTTAAAAAGTCACATTAGAAATATAACATGTTCG
Organism: Caerostris darwini; assembly: GCA_021605075.1. Taxonomy (NCBI): domain Eukaryota; kingdom Metazoa; phylum Arthropoda; class Arachnida; order Araneae; family Araneidae; genus Caerostris; species Caerostris darwini. Next base: position 13,730 of record BPLQ01002835.1, on the reverse strand, counting down.
TGTATAATAATATTTTAATTCAATCTTATAAACAATCTCATTCAATCTCAAAATCTCCTTGTATACATAAATTCATAAGTATATAGACACATAAAATCATTCATCTTTTCGGGTTCTCGACATCCTCGTACTGAAGATTTATTAAACGTATGACGACTGGACCATTCTGAAATCTTCAAAGACAGTCACCTCATTTCCGAATCCACTGCTCTAAATAACGAAGCACAATAATTCAACATCTCCCAAAGTTCCAGGGTGGCGATAATTACGCGAGATTCTCTCGCCTACCGATGTGCTAATGAGTAACGAGGTCCGAATTATCGCCAACAAGCTACATCGGAACGAATATCTGAAGGAATTTGAAACTGAGATGCTTTTAATGAGCAAAGCATCCCTTTGTAGCGGTGTGAAAAGTCTTACGTTTAACATCTTCATAAGTGAATTCTTGAGAATGAAAGAAGGAAATTTAATTTTTATGACGTTTTGTTCATAGGATTTTAATAATAGAGCGAGTAAAAAGAAAAGCAATAAAAAAATACTGACAAACAATAATGGCCGTTGAGTGTTAATCTTTAATTAATAATGAAGAGATTTCTCACAAATTTTGCACTTATGAAACATGTAATGTAATGGCCAATGTGTTACATTTAGACCTTAATTAGGTATGAATGAAAATATAACGAGTATGAATTACACAATTTTTGGTCTTGTACTCTTTTTTTATATAACAATTTCCTTTGGTCTTACATAACAACTTCCCATTTCTTAGGGCGCTGGTCTATGTGATCTAATTTTAGCCTATTTGAGAAGCATTTTTAATACTTTCGATAAAATACTACCAGTATCGACATAAAATATTTTTGTTTTCATTGATATAGAATTTGTAATATTTGTCTCTCTATTTACAAAGCAAGAGATTTGTTTGTTTGCCCATCTTTAATACTTAAACATTTCTTAAAACCTAACTATATTACTTGTCTTCATTTGAACAATATTTTCACTTTGTAATAACTATTTTCTATTTCGCTGTTAATAGTCTTACCATTGGAAAGATATTTACAAAATAAAGAAATCAAAAATAAAATTCCTGCAATTACAATAGAAGCTGCATTTTCCCCTCCACCTATGAGCAGATTGCTCATGGGGTGTCCATCCCGTGCTGCTAGACACTGAAGAATAGTCACAACAGCAACGGAAGATTCGGTGTCTATTTCCGAAATGGGCACTATAATTCTTAAGTTGGAAACTCCTTCCTTGAGCCTCGAGAAGTTGGAGAGGTGGGTGCTAACATTCACTTCTTAGATGGCATCCTGAAGATGTTTCGTTTCTAATTACAATGTAAAAATACAATGCAACGTATTAGAAGATACAGACGCTGAATCTGCGTTATACCTACAAAGGCATCAAAAAATATCCCACCCTTGAAAACAAGAGATTCTTATCATTTAATGTGTACCACTTAGATCTATAAAACTCGTATTATATTTTTTGGGAAGTATAGAAATTCTAACAGACTGACTTTTTAAAGAGTCACATTAGAATTTATCATGCTCCTATACAACAATAATTTAATTCAATCTCAAAATCGACCATACATACATAAATTCATAAATATATGGACACATAAATAAAACATGTAATCGTGGAAACATGAAAATCGTTCTTACATATTTAAATTCATCGATATATAGACAAAATTCTCCATCTTTTTAGGCTCTCGACACCTTCGTAATGAAGTTTTATTAAACGTATTACGACTGGACCCTTCTAAAATCTTCAAACGCCCCCCTTCAAAGACAGCAACCTCTTTTCCGAATCCACCGCCCGAAATAACGAAGCATAATGATTCAACGGTGGCGATAATTGAGCGAGATTCCCTCGCCTACCGATGTGCTAATGAGCAACGAGTTCCAAAATGATCGCCAACAAGCTGAAAGGGAACGAATAATCTGCTGGAAATTTGAAACTCAGATGCTTTTAATGAGCAAACCAGCACTTTGTAGCGGTGTGTAAAGTCTTACGTTTAACATCTGCGGTCGTGAATTCTTTAGGATGGAATACATAATTTCATTTTTATGACGTTTTGCTCATAGGACGATAATAGTACAGCAAGCAAACAAACAAAAAAAGAAAAGAAATAAAAAAATACCAACAAATAATAATGGCCGTCGAATATTAATCTTTAATTATGAATGAAGAGATTTCTCTCAAATGTTGCACGTATGAAAACTGTAATTTAATATTCAATGTGTTACGTTAGACCATAAATGGGTTCTTCGCGTTTTTCATAAATATAATGAGTAGGTCTTATAGAGTTTTTGCTATAACAACTTCCCATATCTAATGGCATTTGTCTATGTGATCTAATATCACCCTATTTACAAAGCATTTTTAATGCTTTTGTTAAAATAATATTAGTATCGACATGCTTTCATCGATATAGATTTATATAATATATATATTACTTGCATATATATTATAATATATTTATTGTATATTGTATATGTGTTACTTTATATATAATGCTTGTCTTTCTATTTACAACGAAAAGATTTGTTTGTTTGTCTGTCCTTGTTTCTTAAACCTTTCTTAAAACATAACCTACATTACTGGACATGGTTTGGGTAATTTTTTCGATGTACGTAAATCCGTAACCACAAACTGCAGTAATTAAAAAGGAATTTATCAAAAATTTTACATAAATTTAAATTATGCACCCGATTAAATATTACATTATTTTTATCTTTACGTTATAAAGAAAATATAAGCATACAAAAATCTATCGTTTTACAAGTATGAATCTTTCGTAATAAAGTTCATTTAATATAATTAATAAGGGGAACAATTTCTTTTACCGCAGTAAGAAAAGCATCTCACGTTCAACCCAATATAATTTAAAAAAAAGAAATGCGATCTTACAAAACAAATCAATGTTAGCAAAAACCTATGTCATGACCTTGGCAAAATATCACTCCAGTTTCGAAGCTAACGATCCCGTGAGAAAATATTATCTTCCAAGGAAAATAAATGTCACGTTGAACCTAATGACGACGTATTAAGAATAAAGATATTCTTGGAATCCCAGAATTCTACTGGGGTCAAGAAGCCCTATATATATTTTTTCTTTCTTTCTTTGCCTTTACTGATGCTCTGGAACCAAACGATTCTCATTAACCGAACTGCGTAGCAAAAGATAACAAAAAGCATGGAAGCCAATTTTGGTGAGATTGAATATGCTGATCCATTTTCAGATATCCCTGAGGATAAAAATATATTTACTTGTAGTAAATGGAAGGATATTTAATTCGCTCAAGGGGTTCTTCGCAAAAATATTTTATCTCTTTCGGGATTTGGTTTCCTTTATCTTTGTAGAATGGGAAGGATTGTAAATTCTACAGAGTCATGAATTCCTCTAAAATTGAAACATCATTTAATTTTCAATTCTTTGCGAGAACTGTCACGAAAGTGCATTATATATGTATATTTCTATAAAATTTAAACCGTAGGTCCGTAATAATAGCCGTAGGTCCCAGGTCTGCACGATATGAATATGACTGTAGATAGTTGGGCGCAGCGCTAACAGCCCTATTTCGTAAAAAGAAAGCATCTCATGTTTCGGAACCTGCCAGTAGGCAGAAAGCATTGATCTACAATGGGCTGTGCCCCATTGAAGACGAAGAAGATATTACCTTATGATTCATCACTAAACCAAAACTATTATTATTCTTCTCCAATTTATGAAAATCAAATTATAAAGAATCATATTATAAAGAAAATCAAATTATAAAGAATCATATTATAAAGAAAATCAAATTATAAAGAATCATATTATAAAGAAAACATAATTCGATTTGATATTCATTTTTATTCAACTCCATTTGTCCCTAGTGACATTATGATTTCTTGAGAATTAAACTATCCTTATACACGAAAATTAACTTCGTCTTTTCTTTACCAATTTACAGTAGTTAAAACAAATTCTGGTGTTATATGTGAAATTGATAAATCAAATCAACGATCTGGTAAACATACAGAAATAAGTACTTTTTTTCAAGTTCAGGTATTTCAATCTTCCAGATTATTTTAAGGTGTACCATGAAGAAGGTACCATGAAGAATAATTTCTCGCCATATTTCTTATACTTAACGTACAATAATGATAAGTGATATTGAAAAGGACAGGCACTGTTGCGATTGTATAATAAAAAATAAAGGCCAAGCATATATAATAAAATATTTGAAATCAGCATAAGAAATATTTAAAACAATACAAATTCTATACAAATTGAGCATTTTAATTTCAAGACAATTTCTAAAATATAAATAACTAATCATCAACGGAAAATTCTTTCCCCATATGATTTCATTTGAAATGATATACAAACATTTTGTGTTTATTTTAAACAAAAATGTATGTGAATCTATCTATGTAATGAAAGCTTATCTACTGGAAAATAATTTTTAATCTTTACATGGTCAATGTTTTACATAAACACTGAACCAGACTTTGGAATACGTCAAAACATTCTACCACAAAACAATTTTAATTTCCTTTCGATTAAGTAACACAGAACACAACTCAGAACGCTAATATGCAAATGAGTTCAGAAATGGCATCTCGTATCCAAATTTTAGAATATAAATGTTTATCTTAATATCATTTATGTTTGACATTTTCAAGATGTCGCGGAGAAACCCATTGCCTGAAGCGCATCCACATTAACATATCTTTCGCTTAAAAGAGTGCTATTAATCAAGAGTGAAGCTTATATAAGTGCCAAGTTACGGAAACATTTGCCATTTTGTTTCTGACAGCAAAGGAAAAACATTTATTCTGCATAAAAAGGTCGCACAAAAGTTCTAAATTTCAAACAGTAAATATTAAAGACGAAATACCATAGTTCGTTTTTTGAAAATGGTCTGCAAATTTTCATTTTTTAAAAATGATTATTAAGTATTTCATTTCTATAAGATATCAACTGAGTGTGTGCGATTGGAGTCAACAATTCAGGGTTGAACAAATTACAACGGCAATAGACTTATCGAATAATGTTATCTTTAGGGTAAAAATGACATTTTGAAAATGAAACCCATTTATTAACAGCCCAGTTATTTATTTTAATTTTTTATACTCATAATAAATGATACCAAATAACGATTAATTAATCGCAATTGCAAATTTTTTGCTTGAATGTTTAAATATGAGTCTCATTTCTTTTTAGTGATAAATGAATATCTTACAAGTTTTTTTTTATTGTATTACTACTTGTGTATTTTACTGGTAAATCGAAATATTTAATAAAAATATCAAATCATAATTTATGAACAAGTTTTTTTTATTTCCAAATTGCAATCGTATTTTTTATTTAAATTCCTCTTTCTGAACATTCAAAATTCTTTTTAAATATTTCAGAAATATATACGATTTTTTTTTATTAATCAATTAATGTATTTTTGAAACAGAATTTAGTTTTTTTTATAAATGGTTGGTATGTTTTATTTTATACATTTTTGATATTAATTATTCAATTTATTGTAAAGATTAAGAGTATTATTATTATTAATTGTAATTAAAAAATGCGTGCACTATTTTTATTAAAAAAAATAACGAATTGTAAATAATTTAATCATCTAAATGTAATTCATTTTAATTTGAAAAAAAAAAAACCAATTCCATATCTTTAATCTATTGTGTAAATACCAATGCTTTTTTTAATCCTAACAGAATTTTCACATAAAAATTTGAAATTTTTTTTTTTCACAAACTGATTTATTAACTTCAAAAATTGATAAAAAGAATACTTACAAATAAAAATTGCATTTCAGATAAGTGTGTAAAATAATGTTCCAAAAACAAGTAATAATAATAATTACATTACCAAAAATCTCCATTGCAATCATCAAAAATAGGAACGTTTTCCAACAATTTTTTTTAAAGCAATCGATAATTGCTAACAAAACATTTACTAATATATCAGATACAATGTTTTTTTTTTTTTTAATTCTAGATCGCTGATATCTCTGAAACGATGTACGAACAATGTAAATAACAGTCCCTTTTTTAATCATAACAGAATTTTAACATGAAACATTCGTTGATTTTTCTTTTCACAAATTTGTTAATTAACAATAAAAGATGATAAAAATACTTACAAATAAACGCTGCATACGATAATAAGTGTGTAAAATAATATTCCAAATACAAAAAGTAATAATAATTACATTAACAAACATCTCCATTGCCATCACTAAAAAGAGAAACCTTTTCGAATATTTTTTTTAAAGGCAAACGATAAATGTTAACAAAACATTTAATAATATATCGGATAGATTGTTTTTTTTTTAATTATAGATCTCTGATATCTCTAAAACAATATACATTTTTCAACAACTTCTCTTTTTTTAGTTTCATTTCAATGCATTTTTATATTTATTGCCTCAACACACACTAATTAAGAACTGGTTAATTTTTAATCACGTTGAAAAAAGTTGTTTGCATTGAGAAAAAAAAATTCTATTCTTTATTTTTAACGATTTATAATTACTATGGTTTGGCAACACAGACGAAGTTTATTTTCTTATTATATTTTACAAGAATTTTCAAACTATTCACTGCAAATATATCAAAAATTTTCCCAAATATGTACCATGAACCTTTAATTCTCTAAAAAAAACTTCAATAAAATAAACAGTGAAAATCAAATTAGCAGAATCTTCTATATTTATTTTGCTGGTTAAATAATTGGTTAAGGAAATTTTAATACTCAAAGAATAATATAATCATTAAATTAATTTATATTTCAAGCTTTATCAATTTAAAGCAGTAGAAGTCTTCCCTGAGATTTTAATAAAAAATATAATAGAGAAACATAATGTATATATTGGAAATGATTTTAATTATAATAGAATTTTTTTAGCTTTGAAACAAATTTTACTAAAACTAAATTTTTAATATTTGCCAATTTTAGAGACCAGGTACAGCTCTTTGAGTTTCTGACTGGAGGGAGGTTTATAAAGGGTATGAAATATGAAATCAGTACGCTAGAAAGTCCACCATTGGATTTGAGCATTTAGTAAGAAATTGCATCTACAGAATCAGTCATCGCCTTTATGGCGAACTCTACAGATGCTAATGCTAGAAATGTTCTAAATTTTAGTAGCACGAAATATGCGGATGAACAAATTTAATGAATATCAAATCTAATAGACAGAATTGTAAATGCCTTTGAAATTGAGATCATTATAAAGACTAAAAATAAACTCCTACATATGATTACAAATTCGCCCTAATTTTTCCGAAATGAAGATATCAGGCATGTTCTTTACCAAGTTTTAAACAACTTGTTTACAAAATTGCACTAAATTTTAATAACTTCATTTCAAATATTAATAATTCTGTTTTGAATGACTAACTAAGATTTGGCAACTAAGATTACGACATTTCTGATTTCAAAAATTGGAAAATACTTCGCGCTGTTCTGAATAGTCTTCATTAACATTTCGATATCCTCCTTTCAGTATTACCATGCAGTTTCTCCGCTGAGTCTCAAATTCTCTTCTTTAATTGTTTTTGCTTCTATTGTTTATTTTTTATTATCTTTTATTTTTTCCCTTTTAAACTATTCTTACTACTTTATTCCTAAAAATTATATATGTATATCTTATTAATTAAAAAATTAATTAATATGTTTTAAAATGTTTATATATATCTTACTCCTTTTCTATCTAAACAATGGGCTTAAAGCTTAAGAAACTTCTCTCCTTCACAAAGTAGAAGATGAGGTTGCTATCGCTGTAAGGCTCTCCGTCAATCTGGCAAATCGTCGTCGCCATACCTCTGAAATGGAAAAAAAAACAATTTGGTATAAAAATGAACGCATGAAATCAGTAGGCTGGAAAATACTCACTGTATTTCAGCATTTAGCAAGAAGTTGTCTATGCAGAGTCAATCATCTCATTTATGGCGAACTCTACAAACAATTAATTTACATTAAAGAATCTTTCTAAATCAAGCCACCAGAGGGAGCCAAATACTACCAAGTAGCACCATACAGACGCTCGAGTCAAATAAGGGTTTTTGTTTAATTTAAAAGAAGCAATTAAAACTTATTCGTAATTTTTTTTTATTTAGACGCGAGGATAAAGAATAATAAAGACAGAGAAAAATAAATTAAAACACTAATTGTTATAGTTTTTGATACGAACAAAACCAAAATTCCGTTGTTTAAAAGAAAGGCCTTCCTCCTTCAAACCTGCATAATCTCATTATCGAAGATTTATTTATAGATGAAGAAGGAATATGGATTAGCTGTTTCTTTTAAAAGACCCGTTCTCCTTTTCAAGGTTGAAATTATTTCATTATTTGAAATTTTTTTATTCTTGTATTCATTCATTTCTATTTTAAAACAATTTGAAAATATTATTCGCGAAATTTTTTGAGATTTCGATTATGAGACATTAGTTTGGTAAATTTCTATTAGGGGGAAAAATATTAATAATAAAAAGTCGAAAAAAAAATCGTGTTGCAAATGCAAAACACTAGTAGCGATTGAATTTTTGTGAAAACGTAAAAAAAAAAGGTTATTGGGAATATTTAATAAATAATTCTATATAATAGAATAGTTGAAAGAAACAATAACAACAACAAATAAATAAATAAAACCTCACAAACACATATACTTTAGAAAGAGATAGTTTCGAATAATCAACTCTAATATAATTAATTTTAAACAAATAATTTAAATTAAAAAATTTCTATATCAAGCCACTAGATTGAGCCAGATACTTCCAAGTAAATCCATACGCACAGAGAGTTAAATAAATATTTTTGTTTAATTAAAAAGAACTAATTAAAATTTATTCGTAATTTAATACCTAGACGCGAGGATAAAGAATAATAACGCCATAGAAAAAAATTAGAACACTTATTATATCTTTTAAATTACACTAGAATTCGTACATACAAAAATCCATTTATTTATATTGGCGGTTTTTATTTATATGCTCTCAGTTTTCAAGATCTAAATGATCAAAACCATTTTTTATTTAAAAATAAAACAAATAAAATAAATAAAAATATAGCTTTAGAAAAGCATCGGTGAAATTCGTAGAAATAAAACTAAAAATAATTCCAGCAGCCATGTTGTAGGATTTAGTTGCATTGATTTTCCTGAAGAATTCAACAGAAGAATGCCTGCTATTCGTGTTTTAGTAGAAGTTAGGAAGGTGTTAAAAAAATATAGAGGACTTTAAAATTTATACCAGATATTTATAGTGAAGATTGTACAAAAAAAAAGGAGTTTTCAATCCTTCTAGAGGAAAGAATTGATTGTGGTTTGAGAATAAATTTTTTTTTTTCTTCAAAAAGGTACAGAAAAAAAAAAAAAAAAAAAAAAATTATTCGTATTTTTTTGACTAGACGTGAGGTTAAAATAAATTAGAGCACTAATTGTTATAGTTTTTAAGTTACAATGAATTCCGTATATAAAAAAAATATACCGGTTCTTAGATCACCGAAGTTAAGCATCATTGGGCGCGGTCAGTATCATTGGGTGACCACCTGGGAACACGGGTGTGCCGTTGGCTAGTTGGGGACCTGAATGTTATCCGAAAAGTGTCTGCGCTCGATGCCACAGGTTTCCGGGTTCGAATTTTGGCGGTGCCATGGATGTTTGTAGTGGTTCGAATCCACTTTAAGCCGTAGGTCCCGGTCTTCTATGACTGTAAGGGCGTCGCGGAGCAAAAAGTCAGGCTTCTACCTACGGGTGCTCCATCACAACAGAAGCTGCTTCCTTCCCCTTCAATCATGAGTCCATATGGGCTCGTGGGCTTGGCCAGCCAAGTGGGATAAGAAACAACAAACAACAACACAAAATCCTCTTATATATATATATATACATGTATATATATTGGCGTTTTGTAATGTTTACATGTGCTCTCAGTTATCAAACACTAAACCATCAAATTTTTTTTTTTATTTAAAAAATAAACAGATAAAATAAATAAAAATATAGCTTAAGAAAAGCACGGATGTAATTCCTAAATATAAGGTTAAAAATAATTCCAGTTGTCGTGTAGGATTTAGTTGCATTGATTTTCCAAAAGCATTCTGCAAAAGAATGTCTGCTATTCGTGTTTAAATAGGTTAGGAAGGTGTTAGAAAAAGTATTTTTTTGTTTAGTAGTACAAATACTTAGACAATTGTCTTAGATGCCTTAAAGCAAGCTGCCGACGACGTTACTAACTTAACACGACACAGGAGGTACGTGTAGCTTGAAGATAAGCTACGGATGCGGAGTAACAATACCCTCGCAAAGCTCTACGATCATGTTAGATTGTAACCTACTGTTTAAAGTGGATTCCGAACCACTACAAACGTCCATGGCACCTCCGGGACTCGAACCCGATACCTGTGGTACCAAGCCACTCTGTCATTCAGTCCCCTGTTAGAAAAATATATGTTGCTTTAAAATTTATACTGGATATTTATAGTGACGATTGTACAAAAAGGGGTTTTCAATCCTTATAGAGAAATTAGTTGATTTTTGTTGGAGAATTTTTTTCTACATAAAGGGTAAAAGACAAAAGAAGATATAAAATTATTTGAATAGAACATATTTTAATATGTAAATGTAAAAGATATTGAAATTTTTTTTCTTTTTTTTAATTTAATCTAAAATTGTACTGAAACAAAATGGATTCAATTGTAATTTTTGGAAAGAAAGGTTTTTATTTTTTCCTTAGAAGAAAAAAAAATGTGCTTGACTTTTGTTAAAACATATTTTAATAGAAAAGAAGCTTATGTATATATACACGGATAAAAAGTTTTCGTACTTTTTTACAGCTAAGACTAAGTAGAATCTTAGAGGGGAAAAACGAAAAGTTTTTTCACACATTTGGGTTACAGGATTAGGGATAAAGGGAACTCAAAGGGATATTCAAAGAGATGCTTTTATCCTACATTTTCTTTTAGCCAAACGTGTCAAAATGGCTTTGAAAAGAATGGCAAAGAAATATCTTTTCTAAAAAGGGAATCTTAGGAATATTTTTCTTGTAGAGAAAACAAATATTTGAATATATTAAAAAAAGCAACATTCATTGTTTTGAAATTAATTATGAATAAATAAACAATAAATTCATGATCAGAAATGTAAAACTAAGAAAATAAAATGATTATGCTAAAGATAATTAAAAATTAATTATAAGAGTCGCTTAAGATCGGAATATAATTTATAGAGTGTTTAAAAAGCAGTCTTTATCATTCTCAGAAATTGTTATTATTCGTTACAGGTTACTAATCCACAATGTCCTGCAGCGCGGGGCGGACATCTCATGAGTATCTTCTCATGATGGATGGAAAGAGACCAGCTTCTTGTGATGGAGCACACGTAGGTAGAAGTCTGACTTGGCTCCGAGTCGCTGAAGAAGGAGTACAGTCTTCTTAGAATGAATGAAGGTTGAGTACCTTTGCGCGAAGCGCTCATCTACTCAAAGCCAAATTTAAAGTTTTTGGATGTCCAGCATCTTTCCCTCGTGAGTCGTACAACCTGATCAGAATTTCCCGGGTTTTCTCCCATACAATACGCAAATACGGGATAGTTCCGCCTAAAATTCCTCCCGGAAGCCACTGACCTCCTTCTTCAGAGGATACGGAGCCAAGTCAGACTTCTACCTACGTGTGCTCCATCAAAACAGAAGCTTCTTCCTTTTTACTTCATCCTTGATTTGGTTTGTCGCTGTATGGTCATTTTTTGCACACTTTAGGCTAATGACATCGGGAACTACAGATTAATGTGGATCCCGAACCACTAAAAACATCCATGCCAACACCGGGATTATAACCTGAAACCTGTGGTATCAAAGGACGCTCCATCCATGAGTAGAAATGTATTCATGGAATGTCCGCCCTTCGCCGCCTAACACAACAACAATAATAACTCTTAATTGTACTTTGGATTAACATTAAGTATAATGTTTCGCAGAAAATAATTTGCATTCTATTATTTTTCATTTCTTTAAACGCATCGAATTCAGTTTTAATTCAGGAATTCATAAAAAAAACATTATCCTTTGTTGAGTAAAATAAATTGCTCAACTTTTCCATTTAATATAATACTGCTAACAAAAGTAAGTCTTTAATAAGAGCAACAAAACAACTAATATCTGACAACACACAAACATGTCGAATTGATTTATATTAGAAAGAGAAATAATTAAGCACTTGGAATGCGAAGAAGACAGTTTGATTCGTCAATGACTTTTGTTAATATGGAGATTGAGGCAACAAAATCACTTCAACAGAATGTTTTTCTTTTAGCCACTTCGGTCGAAACGATACTTTCTCTTGATGCTATACTTTTCCTTTTTGTTTACATAGAAATGACCCGGAGAAAACTGGAAGAATCACAAGAAAAGAACATTTCGGAATGACATTTCACGAAAGTTTCAAATGAAAAAGGACTTCGAGATATTTCAAATGCTCGCAGTCTTCTTATCGGGAGGGGTGGGGGGGAGAGTGTGAGTGGAGAAACAACGATGTTGTCGTGGCTGAGAAAAAACAGAGAAATTGAAATAAAAGGAAAGTCAAGCATTTGTGTGATAGGAAGAGTATAAAATAGATATCGATTTTGTATTTAGGAAACTAAGCTTAAGAAACTTTGAACTAAGGACTTGAATTTGTAACTAAGGAAAATAACATATAATATGATTTTATTACCTGACTCGTGGCTCAGTGGTAACGTGCGCTACTGCGGAGCATTAGGGCCGATGTTCAATTCCCTGGCGGCATTGTTGTAGACATTGTTTTAAGAAACAGGGAGTGTCGATGCCGTTAGGGATGATCAGCATCTTGCTTCAATATGTATACTTCTTGATGGCAGTTTTCTGAGATTTTTCCCACACGATATGCAAATGTGGCGTAGTTCTTGTATCCTCCAGGAAGGTATGGCCCTCCTTCTTCTTCAATGACTCAGCAGCCAAGTCAGACTTCGACTTGTGGATGCTCCATCACAACAGAAGATCTCCTTTCCTTCTATCCATGGTTTGGTTTGTCCGTCTAAGGTCATTTTTTTGTACATTTTTTGCTTATTACACCAGGACCTAAAGTTTAACGTGGATTTCAAACCATTCAAAAATAGCCATGACACAGCCTGGATTCGAACCTAAGGCCTGTGGTACCGAAGATCAAAGCACTAGTCAATTGATCATCAGGCAGTTCAATCTATCAGTAGACATTGATCTTCAATGGGGCTCCCATCCCTAGCTACAGAACACTGAGGATGAGTCACAACAACAACAATAACTCTTAATTTAAATTTCCATTAACATTAACTACATTATTCAACAGAACATTATTTGCATTTGACTATTTTTCATTTTTTCAAATGCACCGAATTCAGTTTTAATTCAGGAATTAAATAAGAAGTGTTAATCGTTGAATAAAATAAATTCCTAAAAATGTCCACTCATAATACTACTAACAGATGTAAATCTTTAATATGAGCAGCAAAAACAACTGATACCTCGTAATCCACATGAATACCGAATTATTTTGAATTAGAACGAGTAATAAATAAGTACTTGGAATGTGCTGAAGACAGAATTCCCAACCACTAAAAACATCCATGCCACCATCAGGATTCTAACGTGAAGCCTATGTTACCAAAGACCAGAGCGACAGTCTATTGGCCATAAGGCCACTCTAGCAATAAGCAGACTATTTATGGGTGTCCG